>CM077198.1:5700410-5705410 GCA_039654625.1 Rhinogobio ventralis
CAGCCATAGCATGTAAAAAAATAAAATAAAAAATAAATTAAAAAAACTTTAAAAAACCATTGAAAAAAACCTTTCATGGAACTTTTGGTTAGTAAAGGGAATAAGAAAGGAAGTCAATGAGTATGTATAGTAAGTTAGTGTTTAAGGACTCTTGGGCCAAAAATGTGTTCATTAGGTCAAATATGGACTTCTGTACAGCCCTAACATGTAAAAAATAAAAAAAATAAAAAAAAATTTTTTTTTTTTTTTAAACCTTTAAAAAAACCTTTCATGGAACTTTTGGATAGGAAAGGGAATCAGAACGGAAGTCAATGAATATGTATAGTAAGTTAGTGTTAAAGGACTCTTTGGCCAAAAATATGTTCAGCAGGTCAAATATGTACTTCTGTACAGCCATAGCATGTAAAAAAAAATAATAATAAAAATAATGTATTATTTTGTTTAAAAACCATTAAAAAAACCTTTCATGGAACTTTTGGCTAGTAAAGGGAATCAGAACGGAAGTCAATGATTATGTATAGTAAGTTAGTGTTTAAGGATTCTTGGGCCAAAAATATGTTCAGTAGGTCAAATATGGACTTCAGTACAGCCATAGCATGTAAAAAAATAAATTAAAAAATAAATTAAAAAAACTTTAAAAAACCATTGAAAAAAACCTTTCGTGGAACTTTTGGTTAGTAAAGGGAATAAGAAAGGAAGTCAATGAGTATGTATAGTAAGTTAGTGTTTAAGGACTCTTGGGCCAAAAATATATTCAGTAGGTCAAATATGGACTTCAGTACAGCCATAGCATGTAAAAAAATAAAAATAAAAAAATAAATAAAAAATAACTTTAAAAAACCATTGAAAAAACCTTACATGGAAATTTTGTCTAGTAAAGGGAATCAGAAAGGAAGTCAATGAGTATGTATAGTAACTTAGTGTTTAAGGACTCTTGGGCCAAAAATATGTTCAGTAGGTCAAATACGGATTTCTGTACAGCCATAACATATAAAAACAAAAACAAAACTAATAAAATAAAAAAATAAAAAATAAAAAACTTAAAAAAAAACTTTTGTGGAACTTTTGGGTAGTAATGGGAATCATAAGGGAAGTCAATGAGTATGTATAGTAAGTTAGTGTTTAAGGACTCTTGGGCCAAAAATGTGTTCAGTACGTCAAATATGGACTTCTGTACAGCCATAACATAAAAAATAAAAAAAAAAATAAAATAAAAAAACTTTTAAAAACCTTTGAAAAAAACCTTTCGTGGAACTTTTGGCTAGTAAAGGTAATCATAAGGGAAGTCAATGACTATGCATAGTAAGTTAGTGTTAAAGGACTCTTTGGCCAAAAATATGTTCAGTAGGTCAAATATGGACTTCTGTACAGCCATAGCATGTAAATAATAATAATAATTATAATAATAATGTATTATTTTGTTTAAAAACCTTTAAAAAAAACTTTCATGGAACTTTTGGCTAGTAAAGGGAATCAGAACGGAAGTCAATGAGTATGTATAGTAAGTTAGTGTTTAAGGACTCTTGGGCCAAAAATATGTTCAGTAGGTCAAATATGGACTTCAGTACAGCCATAGCATGTAAAAAAATAAAATAAAAAATAAATAAAAAAAAACTTTAAAAAGCCATTGAAAAAACCTTTCGTGGAACTTTTGGGTAGTAATGGGAATCATAAGGGAAGTCAATGAGTATGTATAGTAACTTAGTGTTTAAGGACTCTTGGGCCAAAAATGTGTTCATTAGGTCAAATATGGACTTCTGTACAGCCCTAACATGTAAAAAATAAAAAAAATAAAAAAAATTTTTTTTTTTTTTTTAAACCTTTAAAAAAACCTTTCATGGAACTTTTGGATAGGAAAGGGAATCAGAACGGAAGTCAATGAATATGTATAGTAAGTTAGTGTTAAAGGACTCTTTGGCCAAAAATATGTTCAGCAGGTCAAATATGTACTTCTGTACAGCCATAGCATGTAAAAAAAAATAATAATAAAAATAATGTATTATTTTGTTTAAAAACCATTAAAAAAACCTTTCATGGAACTTTTGGCTAGTAAAGGGAATCAGAACGGAAGTCAATGATTATGTATAGTAAGTTAGTGTTTAAGGATTCTTGGGCCAAAAATATGTTCAGTAGGTCAAATATGGACTTCAGTACAGCCATAGCATGTAAAAAAATAAATTAAAAAATAAATTAAAAAAACTTTAAAAAACCATTGAAAAAAACCTTTCGTGGAACTTTTGGTTAGTAAAGGGAATAAGAAAGGAAGTCAATGAGTATGTATAGTAAGTTAGTGTTTAAGGACTCTTGGGCCAAAAATATATTCAGTAGGTCAAATATGGACTTCAGTACAGCCATAGCATGTAAAAAAATAAAAATAAAAAAATAAATAAAAAATAACTTTAAAAAACCATTGAAAAAACCTTACATGGAAATTTTGTCTAGTAAAGGGAATCAGAAAGGAAGTCAATGAGTATGTATAGTAACTTAGTGTTTAAGGACTCTTGGGCCAAAAATATGTTCAGTAGGTCAAATACGGATTTCTGTACAGCCATAACATATAAAAACAAAAACAAAACTAATAAAATAAAAAAATAAAAAATAAAAAACTTAAAAAAAAACTTTTGTGGAACTTTTGGGTAGTAATGGGAATCATAAGGGAAGTCAATGAGTATGTATAGTAAGTTAGTGTTTAAGGACTCTTGGGCCAAAAATGTGTTCAGTACGTCAAATATGGACTTCTGTACAGCCATAACATAAAAAATAAAAAAATAAATAAAATAAAAAAACTTTTAAAAACCTTTGAAAAAAACCTTTCGTGGAACTTTTGGCTAGTAAAGGTAATCATAAGGGAAGTCAATGACTATGCATAGTAAGTTAGTGTTAAAGGACTCTTTGGCCAAAAATATGTTCAGTAGGTCAAATATGGACTTCTGTACAGCCATAGCATGTAAATAATAATAATAATTATAATAATAATGTATTATTTTGTTTAAAAACCTTTAAAAAAAACTTTCATGGAACTTTTGGCTAGTAAAGGGAATCAGAACGGAAGTCAATGAGTATGTATAGTAAGTTAGTGTTTAAGGACTCTTGGGCCAAAAATATGTTCAGTAGGTCAAATATGGACTTCAGTACAGCCATAGCATGTAAAAAAATAAAATAAAAAATAAATAAAAAAAACTTTAAAAAGCCATTGAAAAAACCTTTCATGTAACTTTTGTCTAGTAAAGGGAATCAGAACGGAAGTCAATGAGTATGTATAGTAAGTTAGTGTTTAAGGACTCTTGGGCCAAAAATCTGTTCAGTAGGTCAAATATGGATTTCTGTATAGCCATAACATAATAAATAAATAAATAAATAAATAAATAAAACTTTAAAAAAACCTTTGAAAAAACCTTTCGTGGAACTTTTGGTTAGTAAAGGGAATAAGAAAGGAAGTCAATGAGTATGTATAGTAAGTTAGTGTTTAAGGACTCTTTGGCCAAAAATGTGTTCATTAGGTCAAATATGGACTTCTGTACAGCCATAACATAAAAAATAAATAAATAAATAAATAAATAAAACTTTAAAAAACCTTTGAAAAAACCTTTCGTGGAACTTTTGGTTAGTAAAGGGAATAAGAAAGGAAGTCAATGAGTATGTATAGTAAGTTAGTGTTTAAGGACTCTTGGGCCAAAAATATATTCAGTAGGTCAAATATGGACTTCTGTACAGCCCTAACATGTAAAAAATAAAATAACAAATAAACTTTTTTTTTTTTTTTTTTAAACCTTTAAAAAAACCTTTCATGGAACTTTTGGCTAGTAAAGGGAAGTCAATGAGTATGTATAGTAAATTAGTGTTTAAGGACTCTTGGGCCAAAAATGTGTTCATTAGGTCAAATATGGACTTCTGTACAGCCATAACATAAAAAATAAATAAAACTTTAAAAAATCTTTGAAAAAACCTTTCGTGGAACTTTTCGCTAGTAATGGGAATCAGAAAGGAAGTCAATGAGTATGTATAGTAAGTTAGTGTTTAAGGACTCTTGGGCCAAAAATATATTCAATAGGTCAAATATGGACTTCTATACAGCCATAACATGTAAAAAATAAAATAATAAATAAACTTTTTTTTTTTTTTTTTTTTTTTTAACCTTTAAAAAAACCTTTCATGGAACTTTTGGATAGGAAAGGGAATCAGAACGGAAGTCAATAAGTATGTATAGTAAGTTAGTGTTTAAGGACTCTTGGGCCAAAAATGTGTTCAGTAGGTCAAATATGGACTTCTTTACAGCCATAACATAATAAATAAATAAATAAAAAAAACTTTAAAAAAACCTTTTGTGGAACTTTTGGGTAGTAATGGGAATCATAAGGGAAGTCAATGAGTATGTATAGTAACTTAGTGTTTAAGGACTCTTGGGCCAAAAATGTGTTCAGTAGGTCAAATATGGACTTCTGTACAGCCATAACATAATAAATAAATAAATAAAAAAAACTTTAAAAAACCTTTGAAAAAAACCTTTCGTGGAACTTTTGGCTAGTAAAGGGAATCATAAGGGAAGTCAATGACTATGCATACTAAGTGAGTGTTTAAGGAATCTTGGGCCAAAAATGTGTTCAGTAGGTCAAATATGGACTTCTGTACAGCCATAACATAATAAATAAATAAATAAAAAAACTTTAAAAAACCTTTGAAAAAAACCTTTTGTGGAACTTTTGGCTAGTAATGGGAATTATAAGGGAAGTCAATGAGTATGTATAGTAAGTTAGTGTTAAAGGACTCTTTGGCCAAAAATATGTTCAGCAGGTCAAATATGTACTTCTGTACAGCCATAGCATGTAAAAAAAAATAATAATAAAAATAATGTATTATTTTGTTTAAAAACCATTAAAAAAACCTTTCATGGAACTTTTGGCTAGTAAAGGGAATCAGAACGGAAGTCAATGATTATGTATAGTAAGTTAGTGTTTAAGGATTCTTGGGCCAAAAATATGTTCAGTAGGTCAAATATGGAC
>CM077198.1:5707910-5745410 GCA_039654625.1 Rhinogobio ventralis
AATAAATAAAAAAACTTTAAAAAACCTTTGAAAAAAACCTTTTGTGGAACTTTTGGCTAGTAATGGGAATTATAAGGGAAGTCAATGAGTATGTATAGTAACTTAGTGTTTAAGGACTCTTGGGCCAAAAATATATTCAGTAGGTCAAAAATGGACTTCTGTACAGCCCTAACATGTAAAATAAAAAATAAATAAATAAATAAAAAAACTTTAAAAAAAACTTTAAAAAAACCTTTCGTGGAACTTTTGGCAAGTAATGGGAATCATAAGGGAAGTCAATGAGTATGTATAGTAAGTTAGTGTTTAAGGACTCTTGGGCCAAAAATGTGTTCAGTAGGTCAAATATGGACTTCTGTACAGCCATAACATAAAAAATAAATAAAACTTTAAAAAATCTTTGAAAAAACCTTTCGTGGAACTTTTCGCTAGTAATGGGAATCAGAAAGGAAGTCAATGAGTATGTATAGTAAGTTAGTGTTTAAGGACTCTTGGGCCAAAAATATATTCAATAGGTCAAATATGGACTTCTATACAGCCATAACATGTAAAAAATAAAATAATAAATAAACTTTTTTTTTTTTTTTTTTTTTTTAACCTTTAAAAAAACCTTTCATGGAACTTTTGGATAGGAAAGGGAATCAGAACGGAAGTCAATAAGTATGTATAGTAAGTTAGTGTTTAAGGACTCTTGGGCCAAAAATGTGTTCAGTAGGTCAAATATGGACTTCTGTACAGCCATAACATAATAAATAAATAAATAAAAAAAACTTTAAAAAAACCTTTTGTGGAACTTTTGGGTAGTAATGGGAATCATAAGGGAAGTCAATGAGTATGTATAGTAACTTAGTGTTTAAGGACTCTTGGGCCAAAAATGTGTTCAGTAGGTCAAATATGGACTTCTGTACAGCCATAACATAATAAATAAATAAATAAAAAAAACTTTAAAAAACCTTTGAAAAAAACCTTTCGTGGAACTTTTGGCTAGTAAAGGGAATCATAAGGGAAGTCAATGACTATGCATACTAAGTGAGTGTTTAAGGAATCTTGGGCCAAAAATGTGTTCAGTAGGTCAAATATGGACTTCTGTACAGCCATAACATAATAAATAAATAAATAAAAAAACTTTAAAAAACCTTTGAAAAAAACCTTTTGTGGAACTTTTGGCTAGTAATGGGAATTATAAGGGAAGTCAATGAGTATGTATAGTAACTTAGTGTTTAAGGACTCTTGGGCCAAAAATATATTCAGTAGGTCAAAAATGGACTTCTGTACAGCCCTAACATGTAAAATAAAAAATAAATAAATAAATAAAAAAACTTTAAAAAAAACTTTAAAAAAACCTTTCGTGGAACTTTTGGCAAGTAATGGGAATCATAAGGGAAGTCAATGAGTATGTATAGTAAGTTAGTGTTTAAGGACTCTTGGGCCAAAAATGTGTTCAGTAGGTCAAATATGGACTTCTGTACAGCCATAACATAAAAAATTAAAAATAAATAAAATTAAAAAAACCTTTGAAAAAAACCTTTCGTGGAACTTTTGGTTAGGGGAATCAGAAGAGAATCAGAACGGAAGTCAATGAGTATGTATAGTAAGTTAGTGTTAAATGACTCTTTGGCCAAAAATATGTTCAGTAGATCAAATATGGACTTCTGTACAGCCATAGCATGTAAAAAAAATAAAAATAATAATAATGTATTATTTGTTTAAAAACCATTAAAAAAACCTTTCATGGAACTTTTGGCTAGTAAAGGGAATCAGAACGGAAGTCAATGATTATGTATAATAAGTTAGTGTTTAAGGACTCTTGGGCCAAAAATATGTTCAGTAGGTCAAATATGGACTTCAGTACAGCCATAGCATGTAAAAAAATAAAATAAAAAATAAATTAAAAAAACTTTAAAAAACCATTGAAAAAAACCTTTCGTGGAACTTTTGGCTAGTAAAGGGAATCAGAAAGGAAGTCAATGAGTATGTATAGTAAGTTAGTGTTTAAGGACTCTTGGGCCAAAAATATATTCACTAGGTCAAATATGGACTTCTGTACAGCCATAGCACATAAAAAATAAATAAAAAATAATAAAATCTTTCAAAAAAAAACTTTCAAAAAATCTTTTGTGGAACTTTTGGCTAGTAATGGGAATTATAAGGGAAGTCAATGAGTATGTATAAGTTAGTGTTTGAGGACTCTTGGGCCAAAAATATATTCAGTAGGTCAAAAATGGACTTCTATACAGCCCTAACATGTAAAATAAAAAATAAATAAATAAATAAATAAACTTAAAAAAAAACTTTAAAAAAACCTTTCGTAGAACTTTTGGTTAGGGGAATCAGAAGAGAATCAGAACGGAAGTCAATGAGTATGTATAGTAAGTTAGTGTTTAAGGACTCTTGGGCCAAAAATATGTTCAGTAGATCAAATATGGACTTCTGTACAGCCATAACATAATAAATAAATAAATTTAAAAAACTTTAAAAAACCTTTGAAAAAAACCTTTCGTGGAACTTTTGGCTAGTAAAGGGAATCAGAACAGAAATCAATGAGTATGTATAGTAAGTTAGTGTTTAAGGACTCTTGGGCCAAAAATGTGTTCATTAGGTCAAATATGGATTTCTGCACAGCCATAACATAAAAATAAATAAATAAATAAAAAAACTTTAAAAAACCTTTGAAAAAAACCTTTCGTGGAACTTTTGGCTAGGAAAGGGAATCAGAACGGAAGTCAATAAGTATGTATAGGAAGTTAGTGTTTAAGGACTCTTGGGCCAAAAATATGTTCAGTAGGTCAAATATGGACTTCTGTACAGCCCTAACATGTAAAAACAAACAAAAAAACTAATAAAATAAAAAAAACTTAAAAAAAACCTTTTGTGGAACTTTTGGGTAGTAATGGGAATCATAAGGGAAGTCAATGAGTATGTATAGTAATTTAGTGTTTAAGGACTCTTGGGCCAAAAATATATTTCGTAGGTCAAATATGGACTTCAGTACAGCCATAGCATGTAAAAAAATAAAAGAAAAAATAAATGTAAAAAACTTTAAAAAACCTTTAAAAAAACCTTTCATGGAACTTTTGGCTAGTAAAGGGAATCAGAACACAAGTCAATGAGTATGTATAATTTAGTGTTAAACGACTTTTGGGCCAAAAATATGTTCAGTAGGTCAAATATGGATTTCTGTATAGCCATAACATATATAAAAAAAAAACCTGATAAAATAAAAAAAACTAAAAAAACTTTAAAAAAAACCTTTCGTGGAACTTTTGGCTAGTAATGGGAATCATAAGGGAAGTCAATGAGTATGTATAGTAAGTTAGTGTTTAAGGACTCTTGGGCCAAAAATGTGTTCAGTAGGTCAAATATGGACTTCTGTACAGAAATAACATAAAAAATAAAAAATAAATAAAATGAAAAAAACCTTTGAAAAAAACCTTTCGTGGAACTTTTGGTTAGTAAAGGGACTCATAAGGGAAGTCAATGACTATGCATACTAAGTTAGTGTTTAAGGACTTTTTGGCCAAAAATATGTTCAGTAGATCAAATATGGATTTCTGTACAGCCATAACATATAAAAAAATAAAAAAAACTAATAAAATAATAAAATCTTTCAAAAAAAACTTTCAAAAAATCTTTTGTGGAACTTTTGGCTAGTAATGTGAATTATAAGGGAAGTCAATGAGTATGTATATTAAGTTATTGTTTAAGGACTCTTGAACCAAAAATATGTCCAGTAGGTCAAATATGGTCTTCTGTGTAGCCATAACATGTGAAAAAAATAACATTTAAAAAAATATCTTTTTTTTTTTCAAAAACATTAAAAAAAAAACTTTTGTGGAAATTTTGGCAGGTAAAGGGAATCAGAACAGAAGTCAATGAGTATGTATAGTAAGTTAGTATTTAAGGACTCTTGAGCCAAAAAATGTAGGTCAAATATGGACTTCTGTACAGCCATAACATATAAAAAAAATAATAATAATAAATAAATAATATATATATATTTTTTTACAAGACCTTTAAAAAAACCTTTTGTGGAACTTTTGGCTAGTAAAGGGAATCATAAGGGAAGTCAATGAGTATGTTAGTGTTTAAGGACTCTTGAACCAAAAATATGTTCAGTAGGTCAAATATGGACTTCTGTACAGCCATAACATGTAAAAAATAAAAATAAATAAAAAATAGTAAAATCTTTAAAAAAAACTTTAAAAAAACCTTTCGTGAAACTTTTGGCTAAAAATGGGAATCAGAAAGGAAGTTATTGAGTATGTATAGTGTTAGAGTTTAAAAACTGTTGATCCAAAAATATGTTCAGTAGATCAAATATGGACTTCTGTACAGCCATAACCTGTTATAAGTTGTTATTACAGGTTATGGCTGTACAGAAGTCCATAACTATCTAATGGACTTACTAACTTACTTAGTAACTATGCTTACTAACTATCTTACTAACTACAACTGCCTTCCGTTGTGCATTGAAGACAACACAAACATGTATGTTGTTGCAGTGTATTGCAACAAGTAACTCATGCCGTTGTGCATTAAATGCTGTTGCATTGCACTGCATACACGAGCTAACTTAATACGCTGTGCATTTAACTATAAATATAACAAACATATGTGCTTGCAGTGTATACAAACAAACTCATTCCGTTATGAATTGAACAGAGAACACAACATAATTGTTGCATTGCATACACTATAACTTAATCCATTATTCAGTGAAGAACAACCTTGAAATGCTCTGTTTAGATACAAAAAGAAAATAGAATAATATGTTCTGTTTAAATGAATTGCATAAAAAATTATATTATGTATATTATAGAAGAGATAATATCTTTTGACCATCTAACTTAATGCGTTCTGTATTAAGGAGATAACAACATGTGAACATGACATACAAGAAAGTGCATACAAGCATTTAAGAGACAAGTGCCTTTGCATTGCATACCAGAACTCGTTGTGGATCGAATAGATAATGCTGTTGCATTGCAATGCATATAAGAAATCGTTGTGCATTTAAGAGATAATTGCTTTTGCATTACAGTGCATACAGAAACTTGTGCATTGAAGAGATCAGTGCTTTTACATTGCATTGCATACCAGAACTCGTTGTGGATCGAATAGATAATGCTGTTGCAATAAATCGATGTTCACTGCAGAGATAAGTGCTGTTGCAATTGCAATGCATTCGAAAACTCGTTGTGCATTAAATAATTAATTGCGTTTGCATTGCAATGCATACAAGTACACGTTGTGCATTAAAGAGATTAGTGCCTTTGCATTGCAGTGCATATAAAATTCGTTATGTATTGAATAGATTATTGCGTTTGCATTGCAATGAATACAAGAATACGTTCTCCATTGAAGAGATAAGTGCTTCTGCAATGCATTGCATACAGGATCTCGCTGTGCATTGAAGAGATTATTGCGTTTGCATTGCATACAAGAACTCGTTGTGCATTGAAGAGATTAGTGCTTTTGCAATGCATACAAGTACTCGTTGTGCATTGAAGAGATTAGTGCTTTTGCAATGCATACAAGTACTCGTTGTGCATTGAAGAGATTAGTGCTTTTGTATTGCATTGCATAGAAAAAATCGATGTGCACTGCAGAGATAAGTGCTGTTGCAATTGTAATGTATATAAGAAATCGTTGTGCATTGAAGAGATTAGTGCTTTTGCATTGCATTGCACACAGGAACTCGTTGTGCATTGAAGAGATTAGTGCTTTTGCATTGCACACAGGAACTCGTTGTGCATTAAATCATTTATTGCGTTTGCATTGCATTGCATACAAGAACTCGTGCATTGAAGAGTAAGTGCTGTTGCATTGCAATGCATATAAGCAATCGTTGTGCATTGAAGAGATCAGTGCGTTTGCATTACAATGCATACAAGAACTCGTTGTGTGTTGAAGAGATTAGTGCTTTTGTATTGCATTGCATACAAGAACTCGATGTGCACTGAAGAGAAAAGTGCTGTTGCAATTGCAATGCATATAAGAAATCGTTGTGCATTTGAAGAGATTATTGCGTTTGCATTGCAATGCATATAAGTACACGTTGTGCATTGAAGAGATTAGTGCTTTTGCATTGCATTGCATACAAGAACTCGATGTGCACTGAAGAGAAAAGTGCTGTTGCAATTGCAATGCATATAAGAAATCGTTTATTGCGTTTATTAAGAGATTATTGCGTTTGCATTGCATTGAATACTAGAACTCGTTCTGCATTGAATATGTAAGTGCTTTTGCATTGCAATCAAGAACTCGTGCATTAAAGAGATAAGTGCTTTTGCAATGCATTTCATACAATAAATCGATGTGCACTGCAGAGATAAGTGCTGTTGCAATTGCAATGCATATAAGAAATTGTTGTGCATTGAAGAAGATAAGTACTTCTGCAATAGCATTGGACACAGGAACTCGTTGTGCATTGAAGAGATTAGTGCTTTTACATTGCAATGCATACGAAAACTCGTTGTGCATTAAAGAATTAATTGCGTTTGCATTGCAATGCATACAAGTACACGTTGTGCATTGAAGAGATTAGTGCTTTTGCATTGCAGTGCATATAAAATTCGTTATGTGATTATTGCAATGATAGATTATTGCGTTTGCATTGCATTGCATACAAGAACTTGCTGTGTGTTGAAGACATTAGTGCTTAAGAACTCGATGTGAACTGCAGAGATAAGTGCTGTTGCAACTAAGAAATAGTTGTGCATTGAAGAGATAATTGCTTCTGCATTGCATTGTATACAAGAACTCGTGCATTAAATAATTGATTGCGTTTGCATTGCATACAAGAACTTGTGTATTGAAGAGATTGGTGCTTTTACAATGCAATGCATACAAAAACTCGTGCATTAAATAATTGATTGCGTTTGCATTGCATACAAGAACTTGTGCATTGAAGAGACAACTGCTTTTGCAATGCATAGAAGAACTCGTTGCGCATTTTGCAATAGCAAGTGCTTATAGCAACATCTGTCTTTTTTCAAATAGTTTGTCTCATATGTGCTGTGTGCACATCTAAAAGTGTATCTTTATTATCTCTGTGTTATCTCTAATATGTTATTCTTCAAGTATTCCTCGGATAAAGTTATGTTGAATAATGCTCTCAAGCATTACAATCCTCTCTCAATTCTCTCAATCCTCACTGCAAAGGCATAGGTATATCTCCTCAATGCACCTCAGAATAAATTGTCTTGCCAGGAGTAACCCATTATGCCATTATAATAAAAAAAAAACTTTTAAAAACCTTTGAAAAAACCTTTCATGGAACTTATGTCTAGTAAATGGAATCAGAACAGAAGTAAATGAGTATGTATAGTAACTTAGTGTTTAAGGACTCTTGGGCCAAAAATGTGTTCAGTAGGTCAAATATGGACTTCTGTACAGCCATAACATAATAAATAAATAAATAAATAAATAAAACTTTAAAAAACCTTTGAAAAAAACCTTTCGTGGAACTTTTGGCTAGTAAAGGGAATCAGACCGGAAGTCAATGAGTATGTATAGTAAGTTAGTGTTTAAGGACTCTTGGGCCAAAAATGTGTTCATTAGGTCAAATATGGACTTCTGTACAGCCATAACATAAAAAATAAATAAATAGATAAATAAATAAATAATACTTTAAAAAACCTTTGAAAAAACCTTTCATGGAACTTTTGGCTAGGAAAGGGAATCAGAAAGGAAGTCAATGAGTATGTATAGTAAGTTAGTGTTTAAGGACTCTTGGGCCAAAAATATATTCAGCAGGTCAAATATGGACTTCTGTACAGCCCTAACATGTAAAAAAATAAAATAATAAATAAACTTTTTTTTTTTTACATACTCATTGACTTCCCTTCTGATTCCCTTTACTAGCCAAAAGTTCCACGAAAGGTTTTTTTCAATGGTTTTTTAAAGTTTTTTTAATTAATTTTTTATTTTATTTTTTTACATGCTATGGCTGTACTGAAGTCCATATTTGACCTACTGAACATATTTTTGGCCCAAGAGTCCTTAAACACTAACTTACTATTCATACTCATTGACTTCCGTTCTGATTCCCTTTACTAGCCAAAAGTTCCATGAAAGGTTTTTTTAATGGTTTTTAAACAAAATAATACATTATTATTTTTTTTAATTTTTTTTACATGCTATGGCTTTACAGAAGTCCATATTTGACCTACTGAACATATTTTTGGCCAAAGAGTCCTTTAACACTAACTTACTATACATACTCATTGATTTCCGTTCTGATTCCCTTTACTAGCCAAAAGTTCCACGAAAGGTTTTTTTCAAAGGTTTAAAAAAAAAAAAAAAAAAAAGTTTATTTATTATTTTATTTTTTACATGTTAGGGCTGTACAGAAGTCCATATTTGACCTACTGAATATATTTTTTGCCCAAGAGTCCTTAAACACTAACTTACTATACATACTCATTGACTTCCGTTCTGATTCCCTTTACTAGCCAAAAGTTCCATGAAAGGTTTTTTTAAAGGTTTAAAAAAAAAAAAAAAAAAAGTTTATTTTATTTTTTACATGTTAGGGCTGTACAGAAGTCCATATTTGACCTACTGAATATATTTTTTGCCCAAGAGTCCTTAAACACTAACTTACTATTCATACTCATTGACTTCCGTTCTGATTCCATTTCCTATCCAAAAGTTCCATGAAAGGTTTTTTTAAAGGTTTAAAAAAAAAAAAAAAAAGTTTATTTATTATTTTATTTTTTACATGTTAGGGCTGTACAGAAGTCCATATTTGACCTACTTAATATATTTTTGGCCCAAGAGTCCTTAAACACTAACTTACTATACATACTCATTGACTTCCTTTCTGATTCCCTTTACTAGCCAAAAGTTCCACGAAAGGTTTTTTTCAAAGGTTTTTTAAAGTTTTTTTATTTTATTTATTTATTTATTTTTATGTTATGGCTGTACAGAAGTCCATATTTGACCTAATGAACACATTTTTGGCCCAAGAGTCCTTAAACACTAAGTTACTATACATACTCATTGACTTCCGTTCTGATTCCCTTTACTAGCCAAAAGTTCCATGAAAGGTTTTTTTAATGGTTTTTAAACAAATAATACATTATTGTTTTTATTTTATTTTTTACATGTTTGGGCTGTACAGAAGTCCATATTTGACCTACTGAATATATTTTTTTCCCAAGAGTCCTTAAACACTAACTTACTATACATACTCATTGACTTCCCTTATAATTCCCATTACTAGCCAAAAGTTCCACAAAAGATTTTTTGAAAGTTTTTTTTGAAAGATTTTATTATTTTTTATTATTTTTTTTTTTTTACATGCTATGGCTGTACAGAAGTCCATATTTGACCTACTGAATATATTTTTGGTCCAAGAGTCCTTAAACAGTAACTTACTATACATACTCATTGACTTCCGTTCTGATTCCCTTTACTAGCCAAAAGTTCCACGAAAGGTTTTTTTCAAAGGTTTTTTAAAGTTTTTTTATTTATTTATTTATTTATTTATTTTACATGTTAGGGCTGTACAGAAGTCCATTTTTGACCTACTGAATATATTTTTGGCCCAAGAGTCCTTAAACACTAACTTATATATACTCATTGACTTGTGTTCTGATTCCCATTACTAGCCAAAAGTTCCATGAAAGGTTTTTTTAAAGGTTTTTTAAAGTTTTTTACATTCATTTTTTATTTTATTTTTTTACATGCTATGGCTGTACTGAAGTCCATATTTGACCTACGAAATATATTTTTGGCCCAAGATTCCTTAAACACTCACTTAGTATGCATAGTCATTGACTTCCCTTATGATTCCCTTTACTAGCCAAAAGTTCCATGAAAGGTTTTTATCAAAGGTTTTTTTTATTTTATTTATTTATTTTTTATGTTATGACTGTACAGAAGACAATATTTGACCTACTGAACACATTTTTGGCCCAATAGTCCTTAAACACTAACTTACTATACATACTCATTGAATTCCGTTCTGATTCCCTTTACTAGCCAAAAGTTCCACGAAAGTTTTTTTTCAAAGGTTTTTTAAAGTTTTTTTTCATTTATTTATTTATTATGTTATGGCTGTACAGAAGTCCTTATTTGACCTACTGAACACATTTTTGCCCAAGAGTCCTTAAACACTAAGTTACTATACATACTCATTGACTTCCCTTATGATTCCCATTACTACCCAAAAGTTCCACAAAAGGTTTTTTTAAAGTTTTTTTTATTTTATTAGTTTTTTTTTTTGTTTTTACATGCTATGGCTGTACAGAAGTCCATTTTTGACCTACTGAACATATTTTTGGCCCAAGAGTCCTTAAACACTAACTTACTATACATATTGACTTCCGTTCTGATTCCATTTCCTATCCAAAAGTTCCATGAAAGGTTTTTTTAAAGGTAAAAAAAAAAAAAAAAAAAAGTTTATTTATTATTTTATTTTTTACATGTTAGGGCTGTACAGAAGTCCATATTTGACCTACTGAACATATTTTTGGCCCAAGAGTCCTTAAACACTAACTTACTATACATAATCATTGACTTCCGTTCTGATTCCCTTTACTAGCCAAAAGTTCCATGAAAGGTTTTTTTCAAAGGTTAAAAAAAAAAAAAAAAAAAAAGTTTATTTATTATTTTATTTTTTACATGTTAGGGCTGTACAGAAGTCCATATTTGACCTACTGAATATATTTTTGGCCCAAGAGTCCTTAAACACTAACTTACTATACATAATCATTGACTTCCGTTCTGATTCCCTTTACTAGCCAAAAGTTCCATGAAAGGTTTTTTTAATGGTTTTTAAACAAATAATACATTATTATTTTTATTTTATTTTTTACATGTTTGGGCTGTACAGAAGTCCATATTTGACCTACTGAATATATTTTTTGCCCAAGAGTCCTTAAACACTAACTTACTATTCATACTCATTGACTTCCGTTCTGATTCCATTTCCTATCCAAAAGTTCCACGAAAGGTTTTTTTCAAAGGTTTTTTAAAGTTTTTTTTATTTATTTATTTATTTATTTTTTATGTTATGGCTGTACAGAAGTCCATATTTGACCTAATGAACACATTTTTGGCCCAAGAGTCCTTAAACACTAACTTACTATACATACTCATTGACTTCCGTTCTGATTCCCTTTACTAGCCAAAAGTTCCATGAAAGGTTTTTTTAAAGGTTTAAAAAAAAAAAAAAAAAAAAGTTTATTTTATTTTTTACATGTTAGGGCTGTACAGAAGTCCATATTTGACCTACTGAATATATTTTTTGCCCAAGAGTCCTTAAACACTAACTTACTATTCATACTCATTGACTTCCGTTCTGATTCCATTTCCTATCCAAAAGTTCCATGAAAGGTTTTTTTAAAGGTTTAAAAAAAAAAAAAAAAAGTTTATTTATTATTTTATTTTTTACATGTTAGGGCTGTACAGAAGTCCATATTTGACCTACTTAATATATTTTTGGCCCAAGAGTCCTTAAACACTAACTTACTATACATACTCATTGACTTCCTTTCTGATTCCCTTTACTAGCCAAAAGTTCCACGAAAGGTTTTTTTCAAAGGTTTTTTAAAGTTTTTTTATTTTATTTATTTATTTATTTTTATGTTATGGCTGTACAGAAGTCCATATTTGACCTAATGAACACATTTTTGGCCCAAGAGTCCTTAAACACTAACTTACTATACATACTCATTGATTTCCGTTCTGATTCCCTTTACTAGCCAAAAGTTCCACGAAAGGTTTTTTTCAAAGGTTTTTTAAAGTTTTTTTTATTTATTTATTTATTATGTTATGGCTGTACAGAAGTCCATATTTGACCTACTGAACACATTTTTGGCCCAAGAGTCCTTAAACACTAAGTTACTATACATACTCATTGACTTCCGTTCTGATTCCCTTTACTAGCCAAAAGTTCCATGAAAGGTTTTTTTAATGGTTTTTAAACAAATAATACATTATTGTTTTTATTTTATTTTTTACATGTTTGGGCTGTACAGAAGTCCATATTTGACCTACTGAATATATTTTTTGCCCAAAAGTCCTTAAACACTAACTTACTATACATACTCATTGACTTCCCTTATAATTCCCATTACTAGCCAAAAGTTCCACAAAAGATTTTTTGAAAGTTTTTTTTGAAAGATTTTATTATTTTTTATTATTTATTTTTTTTTACATGCTATGGCTGTACAGAAGTCCATATTTGACCTACTGAATATATTTTTGGTCCAAGAGTCCTTAAACAGTAACTTACTATACATACTCATTGACTTCCGTTCTGATTCCCTTTACTAGCCAAAAGTTCCACGAAAGGTTTTTTTCAAAGGTTTTTTAAAGTTTTTTATTTATTTATTTATTTATTTATTTTACATGTTAGGGCTGTACAGAAGTCCATTTTTGACCTACTGAATATATTTTTGGCCCAAGAGTCCTTAAACACTAACTTATATATACTCATTGACTTGTGTTCTGATTCCCATTACTAGCCAAAAGTTCCATGAAAGGTTTTTTTAAAGGTTTTTTAAAGTTTTTTACATTCATTTTTTATTTTATTTTTTTACATGCTATGGCTGTACTGAAGTCCATATTTGACCTACGAAATATATTTTTGGCCCAAGATTCCTTAAACACTCACTTAGTATGCATAGTCATTGACTTCCCTTATGATTCCCTTTACTAGCCAAAAGTTCCATGAAAGGTTTTTATCAAAGGTTTTTTTTTTTTTATTTATTTATTTTTTATGTTATGACTGTACAGAAGACAATATTTGACCTACTGAACACATTTTTGGCCCAATAGTCCTTAAACACTAACTTACTATACATACTCATTGAATTCCGTTCTGATTCCCTTTACTAGCCAAAAGTTCCACGAAAGTTTTTTTTCAAAGGTTTTTTAAAGTTTTTTTTCATTTATTTATTTATTATGTTATGGCTGTACAGAAGTCCTTATTTGACCTACTGAACACATTTTTGCCCAAGAGTCCTTAAACACTAAGTTACTATACATACTCATTGACTTCCCTTATGATTCCCATTACTACCCAAAAGTTCCACAAAAGGTTTTTTTAAAGTTTTTTTTATTTTATTAGTTTTTTTTTTTGTTTTTACATGCTATGGCTGTACAGAAGTCCATTTTTGACCTACTGAACATATTTTTGGCCCAAGAGTCCTTAAACACTAACTTACTATACATATTGACTTCCGTTCTGATTCCATTTCCTATCCAAAAGTTCCATGAAAGGTTTTTTTAAAGGTAAAAAAAAAAAAAAAAAAAAGTTTATTTATTATTTTATTTTTTACATGTTAGGGCTGTACAGAAGTCCATATTTGACCTACTGAATATATTTTTGGCCCAAGAGTCCTTAAACACTAACTTACTATACATACTCATTGACTTCCTTTCTTATTCCCTTTACTAACCAAAAGTTCCACGAAAGGTTTTTTTCAATTGTTTTTGAAAGTTTTTTTAATTTATTTTTTATTTTATTTTTTTACATGCTATGGCTGTACTGAAGTCCATATTTGACCTACTGAACATATTTTTGGCCCAAGAGTCCTTAAACACTAACTTACTATACATAATCATTGACTTCCGTTCTGATTCCCTTTACTAGCCAAAAGTTCCATGAAAGGTTTTTTTCAAAGGTTTAAAAAAAAAAAAAAAAAAAGTTTATTTATTATTTTATTTTTTACATGTTAGGGCTGTACAGAAGTCCATATTTGACCTACTGAATATATTTTTGGCCCAAGAGTCCTTAAACACTAACTTACTATACATAATCATTGACTTCCGTTCTGATTCCCTTTACTAGCCAAAAGTTCCATGAAAGGTTTTTTTAATGGTTTTTAAACAAATAATACATTATTATTTTTATTTTATTTTTTACATGTTTGGGCTGTACAGAAGTCCATATTTGACCTACTGAATATATTTTTTGCCCAAGAGTCCTTAAACACTAACTTACTATTCATACTCATTGACTTCCGTTCTGATTCCATTTCCTATCCAAAAGTTCCACGAAAGGTTTTTTTCAAAGGTTTTTTAAAGTTTTTTTTATTTATTTATTTATTTATTTTTTATGTTATGGCTGTACAGAAGTCCATATTTGACCTAATGAACACATTTTTGGCCCAAGAGTCCTTAAACACTAACTTACTATACATACTCATTGACTTCCGTTCTGATTCCCTTTACTAGCCAAAAGTTCCATGAAAGGTTTTTTTAAAGGTTTAAAAAAAAAAAAAAAAAAAGTTTATTTTATTTTTTACATGTTAGGGCTGTACAGAAGTCCATATTTGACCTACTGAATATATTTTTTGCCCAAGAGTCCTTAAACACTAACTTACTATTCATACTCATTGACTTCCGTTCTGATTCCATTTCCTATCCAAAAGTTCCATGAAAGGTTTTTTTAAAGGTTTAAAAAAAAAAAAAAAAAGTTTATTTATTATTTTATTTTTTACATGTTAGGGCTGTACAGAAGTCCATATTTGACCTACTTAATATATTTTTGGCCCAAGAGTCCTTAAACACTAACTTACTATACATACTCATTGACTTCCTTTCTGATTCCCTTTACTAGCCAAAAGTTCCACGAAAGGTTTTTTTCAAAGGTTTTTTAAAGTTTTTTTATTTTATTTATTTATTTATTTTTATGTTATGGCTGTACAGAAGTCCATATTTGACCTAATGAACACATTTTTGGCCCAAGAGTCCTTAAACACTAACTTACTATACATACTCATTGATTTCCGTTCTGATTCCCTTTACTAGCCAAAAGTTCCACGAAAGGTTTTTTTCAAAGGTTTTTTAAAGTTTTTTTTATTTATTTATTTATTATGTTATGGCTGTACAGAAGTCCATATTTGACCTACTGAACACATTTTTGGCCCAAGAGTCCTTAAACACTAAGTTACTATACATACTCATTGACTTCCGTTCTGATTCCCTTTACTAGCCAAAAGTTCCATGAAAGGTTTTTTTAATGGTTTTTAAACAAATAATACATTATTGTTTTTATTTTATTTTTTACATGTTTGGGCTGTACAGAAGTCCATATTTGACCTACTGAATATATTTTTTGCCCAAGAGTCCTTAAACACTAACTTACTATACATACTCATTGACTTCCCTTATAATTCCCATTACTAGCCAAAAGTTCCACAAAAGATTTTTTGAAAGTTTTTTTTGAAAGATTTTATTATTTTTTATTATTTATTTTTTTTTACATGCTATGGCTGTACAGAAGTCCATATTTGACCTACTGAATATATTTTTGGTCCAAGAGTCCTTAAACAGTAACTTACTATACATACTCATTGACTTGTGTTCTGATTCCCATTACTAGCCAAAAGTTCCATGAAAGGTTTTTTTCAAAGGTTTTTTAAAGTTTTTTTATTTATTTATTTATTTTACATGTTAGGGCTGTACAGAAGTCCATTTTTGACCTACTGAATATATTTTTGGCCCAAGAGTCCTTAAACACTAACTTACTATACATACTCATTGACTTGTGTTCTGATTCCCATTACTAGCCAAAAGTTCCATGAAAGGTTTTTTTAAAGGTTTTTTAAAGTTTTTTACATTCATTTTTTATTTTATTTTTTTACATGCTATGGCTGTACTGAAGTCCATATTTGACCTACGAAATATATTTTTGGCCCAAGATTCCTTAAACACTCACTTAGTATGCATAGTCATTGACTTCCCTTATGATTCCCTTTACTAGCCAAAAGTTCCATGAAAGGTTTTTATCAAAGGTTTTTTTTATTTTATTTATTTATTTTTTATGTTATGACTGTACAGAAGACAATATTTGACCTACTGAACACATTTTTGGCCCAATAGTCCTTAAACACTAACTTACTATACATACTCATTGAATTCCGTTCTGATTCCCTTTACTAGCCAAAAGTTCCACGAAAGTTTTTTTTCAAAGGTTTTTTAAAGTTTTTTTTCATTTATTTATTTATTATGTTATGGCTGTACAGAAGTCCTTATTTGACCTACTGAACACATTTTTGCCCAAGAGTCCTTAAACACTAAGTTACTATACATACTCATTGACTTCCCTTATGATTCCCATTACTACCCAAAAGTTCCACAAAAGGTTTTTTTAAAGTTTTTTTTATTTTATTAGTTTTTGTTTTTGTTTTTACATGCTATGGCTGTACAGAAGTCCATTTTTGACCTACTGAACATATTTTTGGCCCAAGAGTCCTTAAACACTAACTTACTATACATATTGACTTCCGTTCTGATTCCATTTCCTATCCAAAAGTTCCATGAAAGGTTTTTTTAAAGGTAAAAAAAAAAAAAAAAAAAAGTTTATTTATTATTTTATTTTTTACATGTTAGGGCTGTACAGAAGTCCATATTTGACCTACTGAATATATTTTTGGCCCAAGAGTCCTTAAACACTAACTTACTATACATACTCATTGACTTCCTTTCTTATTCCCTTTACTAACCAAAAGTTCCACGAAAGGTTTTTTTCAATGGTTTTTTAAAGTTTTTTTAATTTATTTTTAATTTTATTTTTTTACATGCTATGGCTGTACTGAAGTACATGTTTGACCTACTGAACATATTTTTGGCCCAAGAGTCCTTAAACACTAACTTCCTATACATACTCATTGACTTCTCTTATGATTCCCATTACTAGCCAAAAGTTCCACGAAAGGTTTTTTTCAATGGTTTTTTAAAGTTTTTTTAATTTATTTTTTATTTTTTTACATGCTATGGCTGTACTGAAGTACATGTTTGACCTACTGAACATATTTTTGGCCCAAGAGTCCTTAAACACTAACTTCCTATACATACTCATTGACTTCTCTTATGATTCCCATTACTAGCCAAAAGTTCCACAAAAGGTTTTTTTAAAGGTTTTTTTTTATTTTTTTTTATTTTATTAGTTTTCTTTTTGTTTGTATATGTTATGGCTGTACAGAAATCCATATTTGACCTACTGAACATATTTTTGGGCCAAGAGACCTTAAACACTAACTTACTATACATACTCATTGACTTCCCTTCTGATTCCCTTTACTAGCCAAAAGTTCCACGAAAGGTTTTTTTCAATGGTTTTTTAAAGTTTTTTTAATTTATTTTTTATTTTATTTTTTTACATGCTATGGCTGTACTGAAGTCCATATTTGACCTACTGAACATATTTTTGGCCCAAGAGTCCTTAAACACTAACTTACTATTCATACTCATTGACTTCCGTTCTGATTCCCTTTACTAGCCAAAAGTTCCATGAAAGGTTTTTTTAATGGTTTTTAAACAAAATAATACATTATAATTATTATTTTTTTTTTTACATGCTATGGCTGTACAGAAGTCCATATTTGACCTACTGAACATATTTTTGGCCAAAGAGTCCTTTAACACTAACTTACTATACATACTCATTGACTTCCGTTCTGATTCCCTTTACTAGCCAAAAGTTCCATGAAAGGTTTTTTTAAAGGTTTAAAGAAAAAAAATATATATATATATTTTATTTTTTACATGTTAGGGCTGTACAGAAGTCCATATTTGACCTACTGAATATATTTTTTGCCCAAGAGTCCTTAAACACTAACTTACTATTCATACTCATTGACTTCCGTTCTGATTCCATTTCCTATCCAAAAGTTCCACAAAAGGTTTTTTTCAAAGGTTTTTTAAAGTTTTTTTTATTTATTTATTTATTTATTTTTTATGTTATGGCTGTACAGAAGTCCATATTTGACCTAATGAACACATTTTTGGCCCAAGAGTCCTTAAACACTAACTTACTATACATACTCATTGACTTCCGTTCTGATTCCCTTTACTAGCCAAAAGTTCCATGAAATGTTTTTTTAAAGGTTTAAAAAAAAAAAAAAAAAAAGTTTATTTTATTTTTTACATGTTAGGGCTGTACAGAAGTCCATATTTGACCTACTGAATATATTTTTTGCCCAAGAGTCCTTAAACACTAACTTACTATTCATACTCATTGACTTCCGTTCTGATTCCATTTCCTATCCAAAAGTTCCATGAAAGGTTTTTTTAAAGGTTTAAAAAAAAAAAAAAAAAGTTTATTTATTATTTTATTTTTTACATGTTAGGGCTGTACAGAAGTCCATATTTGACCTACTTAATATATTTTTGGCCCAAGAGTCCTTAAACACTAACTTACTATACATACTCATTGACTTCCTTTCTGATTCCCTTTACTAGCCAAAAGTTCCACGAAAGTTTTTTTTCAAAGGTTTTTTAAAGTTTTTTTATTTTATTTATTTATTTATTTTTATGTTATGGCTGTACAGAAGTCCATATTTGACCTAATGAACACATTTTTGGCCCAAGAGTCCTTAAACACTAACTTACTATACATACTCATTGATTTCCGTTCTGATTCCCTTTACTAGCCAAAAGTTCCACGAAAGGTTTTTTTCAAAGGTTTTTTAAAGTTTTTTTTATTTATTTATTTATTATGTTATGGCTGTACAGAAGTCCATATTTGACCTACTGAACACATTTTTGGCCCAAGAGTCCTTAAACACTAAGTTACTATACATACTCATTGACTTCCGTTCTGATTCCCTTTACTAGCCAAAAGTTCCATGAAAGGTTTTTTTAATGGTTTTTAAACAAATAATACATTATTGTTTTTATTTTATTTTTTACATGTTTGGGCTGTACAGAAGTCCATATTTGACCTACTGAATATATTTTTTGCCCAAGAGTCCTTAAACACTAACTTACTATTCATACTCATTGACTTCCGTTCTGATTCCATTTCCTATCCAAAAGTTCCATGAAAGGTTTTTTTAAAGGTTTAAAAAAAAAAAAAAAAGTTTATTTATTATTTTATTTTTTACATGTTAGGGCTGTACAGAAGTCCATATTTGACCTACTTAATATATTTTTGGCCCAAGAGTCCTTAAACACTAACTTACTATACATACTCATTGACTTCCTTTCTGATTCCCTTTACTAGCCAAAAGTTCCACGAAAGGTTTTTTTCAAAGGTTTTTTAAAGTTTTTTTATTTTATTTATTTATTTATTTTTATGTTATGGCTGTACAGAAGTCCATATTTGACCTAATGAACACATTTTTGGCCCAAGAGTCCTTAAACACTAACTTACTATACATACTCATTGATTTCCGTTCTGATTCCCTTTACTAGCCAAAAGTTCCACGAAAGGTTTTTTTCAAAGGTTTTTTAAAGTTTTTTTTATTTATTTATTTATTATGTTATGGCTGTACAGAAGTCCATATTTGACCTACTGAACACATTTTTGGCCCAAGAGTCCTTAAACACTAAGTTACTATACATACTCATTGACTTCCGTTCTGATTCCCTTTACTAGCCAAAAGTTCCATGAAAGGTTTTTTTAATGGTTTTTAAACAAATAATACATTATTGTTTTTATTTTATTTTTTACATGTTTGGGCTGTACAGAAGTCCATATTTGACCTACTGAATATATTTTTTGCCCAAGAGTCCTTAAACACTAACTTACTATACATACTCATTGACTTCCCTTATAATTCCCATTACTAGCCAAAAGTTCCACAAAAGATTTTTTGAAAGTTTTTTTTGAAAGATTTTATTATTTTTTATTATTATTTTTTTTTTACATGCTATGGCTGTACAGAAGTCCATATTTGACCTACTGAATATATTTTTGGTCCAAGAGTCCTTAAACAGTAACTTACTATACATACTCATTGACTTCCGTTCTGATTCCCTTTACTAGCCAAAAGTTCCACGAAAGGTTTTTTTCAAAGGTTTTTTAAAGTTTTTTTATTTATTTATTTATTTATTTATTTTACATGTTAGGGCTGTACAGAAGTCCATTTTTGACCTACTGAATATATTTTTGGCCCAAGAGTCCTTAAACACTAACTTATATATACTCATTGACTTGTGTTCTGATTCCCATTACTAGCCAAAAGTTCCATGAAAGGTTTTTTTAAAGGTTTTTTAAAGTTTTTTACATTCATTTTTTATTTTATTTTTTTACATGCTATGGCTGTACTGAAGTCCATATTTGACCTACGAAATATATTTTTGGCCCAAGATTCCTTAAACACTCACTTAGTATGCATAGTCATTGACTTCCCTTATGATTCCCTTTACTAGCCAAAAGTTCCATGAAAGGTTTTTATCAAAGGTTTTTTTTATTTTATTTATTTATTTTTTATGTTATGACTGTACAGAAGACAATATTTGACCTACTGAACACATTTTTGGCCCAATAGTCCTTAAACACTAACTTACTATACATACTCATTGAATTCCGTTCTGATTCCCTTTACTAGCCAAAAGTTCCACGAAAGTTTTTTTTCAAAGGTTTTTTAAAGTTTTTTTTCATTTATTTATTTATTATGTTATGGCTGTACAGAAGTCCTTATTTGACCTACTGAACACATTTTTGCCCAAGAGTCCTTAAACACTAAGTTACTATACATACTCATTGACTTCCCTTATGATTCCCATTACTACCCAAAAGTTCCACAAAAGGTTTTTTTAAAGTTTTTTTTATTTTATTAGTTTTTTTTTTTGTTTTTACATACTATGGCTGTACAGAAGTCAATTTTTGACCTACTGAACATATTTTTGGCCCAAGAGTCCTTAAACACTAACTTACTATACATATTGACTTCCGTTCTGATTCCATTTCCTATCCAAAAGTTCCATGAAAGGTTTTTTTAAAGGTAAAAAAAAAAAAAAAAAAAAGTTTATTTATTATTTTATTTTTTACATGTTAGGGCTGTACAGAAGTCCATATTTGACCTACTGAATATATTTTTGGCCCAAGAGTCCTTAAACACTAACTTACTATACATACTCATTGACTTCCTTTCTTATTCCCTTTACTAACCAAAAGTTCCACGAAAGGTTTTTTTCAATGGTTTTTTAAAGTTTTTTTAATTTATTTTTTATTTTATTTTTTTACATGCTATGGCTGTACTGAAGTCCATATTTGACCTACTGAACATATTTTTGGCCCAAGAGTCCTTAAACACTAACTTACTATACATAATCATTGACTTCCGTTCTGATTCCCTTTACTAGCCAAAAGTTCCATGAAAGGTTTTTTTCAAAGGTTTAAAAAAAAAAAAAAAAAAAAGTTTATTTATTATTTTATTTTTTACATGTTAGGGCTGTACAGAAGTCCATATTTGACCTACTGAATATATTTTTGGCCCAAGAGTCCTTAAACACTAACTTACTATACATAATCATTGACTTCCGTTCTGATTCCCTTTACTAGCCAAAAGTTCCATGAAAGGTTTTTTTAATGGTTTTTAAACAAATAATACATTATTATTTTTATTTTATTTTTTACATGTTTGGGCTGTACAGAAGTCCATATTTGACCTACTGAATATATTTTTTGCCCAAGAGTCCTTAAACACTAACTTACTATTCATACTCATTGACTTCCATCTGATTCCCTTTCCTATCCAAAAGTTCCATGAAAGGTTTTTTTAAAGGTTTAAAAAAAAAAAAAAAAAAGTTTATTTATTTTTTTCTTTTATACATGTTAGGGCTATACAGAAGTCCATATTTGACCTACTGAATATATTTTTGGCCCAAGAGTCCTTAAACACTAACTTACTATACATACTCATTGACTTCCCTTATAATTCCCATTACTAGCCAAAAGTTCCACAAAAGATTTTTTGAAAGTTTTTTTTGAAAGATTTTATTATTTTTTATTTATTTTTATTTTTTACATGCTATGGCTGTACAGAAGTCCATATTTGACCTACTGAATATATTTTTGGTCCAAGAGTCCTTAAACAGTAACTTACTATACATACTCATTGACTTCCGTTCTGATTCCCTTTACTAGCCAAAAGTTCCACGAAAGGTTTTTTTCAAAGGTTTTTTAAAGTTTTTTTATTTATTTATTTATTTATTTATTTTACATGTTAGGGCTGTACAGAAGTCCATTTTTGACCTACTGAATATATTTTTGGTCCAAGAGTCCTTAAACAGTAACTTACTATACATACTCATTGACTTGTGTTCTGATTCCCATTACTAGCCAAAAGTTCCATGAAAGGTTTTTTTAAAGGTTTTTTAAAGTTTTTTACATTCATTTTTTATTTTATTTTTTTACATGCTATGGCTGTACTGAAGTCCATATTTGACCTACGAAATATATTTTTGGCCCAAGATTCCTTAAACACTCACTTAGTATGCATAGTCATTGACTTCCCTTATGATTCCCTTTACTAGCCAAAAGTTCCATGAAAGGTTTTTTTCAAAGTTTTTTTTTATTTTATTTATTTATTTTTTATGTTATGACTGTACAGAAGACAATATTTGACCTACTGAACACATTTTTGGCCCAATAGTCCTTAAACACTAACTTACTATACATACTCATTGACTTCCGTTCTGATTCCCTTTACTAGCCAAAAGTTCCACGAAAGGTTTTTTTCAAAGGTTTTTTAAAGGTTTTTTAATTTTATTAGTTTTTGTTTTGTTTTTACATGCTATGGCTTTACAGAAGTCCATTTTTGACCTACTGAATATATTTTTGGCCCAAGAGTCCTTAAACACTAACTTATAGTAAGTTAGTGTTTAAGGACTCTTGGGCCAAAAATATATTCAGTAGGTCAAATATGGACTTCTTTACAGCCCTAATATGTAAAAAATAAAATTAAAAAAAAATTTTTTGTTTTGTTTTTTTAAAACCTTTAAAAAAACCTTTCATGGAACTTTTGGCTAGTAAAGGGAATCAGAACGGAAGTCAATGAGTATGTATAGTAAGTTAGTGTTCAAGGACTCTTGGGCCAAAAATGTGTTCATTAGGTCAAATATGGACTTCTGTACAGCCATAACATATACAAACAAAAAGAAAACTAATAAAATTAAAAAAATTAAAAAAAAACCTTTAAAAAAACCTTTTGTGGAACTTTTGGGTAGTAATGGGAATCATAAGAGAAGTCAATGAGTATGTATAGGAAGTTAGTGTTTAAGGACTCTTGGGCCAAAAATATGTTCAGTAGGTCAAACATGTACTTCAGTACAGCCATAGCATGTAAAAAAATTAAATTAAAAATAAATTAAAAAAACTTTAAAAAACCATTGAAAAAAACCTTTCGTGGAACTTTTGGCTAGTAATGGGAATCATAAGAGAAGTCAATGAGTATGTATAGGAAGTTAGTGTTTAAGGACTCTTGGGCCAAAAATATGTTCAGTAGGTCAAACATGTACTTCAGTACAGCCATAGCATGTAAAAAAATAAATTAAAAAAACTTTAAAAAACCATTGAAAAAAACCTTTCGTGGAACTTTTGGCTAGTAAAGGGAATCAGAAAGGAAGTCAATGAGTATGTATAGTAAGTTAGTGTTTAAGGACTCTTGGGCCAAAAATATATTCAGTAGGTCAAATATGGACTTCTGTACAGCCCTAACATGTAAAAAATAAAATAATAAATAAACTTTTTTTTTTTTTTTTTTTTAAACCTTTAAAAAAACCTTTCGTGGAACTTTTGGCTAGTAAAGGGAATCAGAAAGGAAGTCAATGAGTATGTATAGTAACTTAGTGTTTAAGGACTCTTGGGCCAAAAATGTGTTCAGTAGGTCAAATATGGACTTCTGTACAGCCATAACATAATAAATAAATAAATTAAAAAAACTTAAAAAAACCTTTGAAAAAAACCTTTCGTGGAACTTTTGGCTAGTAAAGGGAATCAGAACGGAAATCAATGAGTATGTATAGTAAGTTAGTGTTTAAGGACTCTTGGGCCAAAAATGTGTTCATTAGGTCAAATATGGACTTCTGCACAGCCATAACATAAAAATAAATAAATAAATAAAATAAAAAAACTTTAAAAAACCTTTGAAAAAAACCTTTCGTGGAACTTTTGGCTAGTAAAGGGAATCAGAACGGAAGTCAATTTGTATGTATAGTAAGTTAGTGTTTAAGGACTCTTGGGCCAAAAATATATTATGTAGGTCAAATATGGACTTCTGTACAGCCCTAACATGTAAAAAATAAAATAATAAATAAACTTTTTTTTTTTTTTTTTTTAAACCTTTAAAAAAACCTTTCATGGAACTTTTGGCTAGTAAAGGGAATCAGAACGGAAGTCAATGATTATGTATAGTAAGTTAGTGTTCAAGGACTCTTGGGCCAAAAATGTGTTCATTAGGTCAAATATGGACTTCTGTACAGCCATAACATAAAAAATAAATAAATAAATAAAACTTTAAAAAACCTTTCGTGGAACTTTTGGCTAGTAAAGGGAATCAGAAAGGAAGTCAATGAGTATGTATAGTAAGTTAGTGTTTAAGGACTCTTGGGCCAAAAATATATTCAGAAGGTCAAATATGGACTTCTGTACAGCCCTAACATGTAAAAAATAAAATAAAAAAGAAACTTTTTTTTTTTTTTTTTTTTTTTTTTAAACCTTTAAAAAAAACTTTCATAGAACTTTTGGCTAGGAAAGGGTATCAGAACAGAAGTCAATAAGTATGTATAGTAAGTTAGTGTTTAAGGACTCTTGGGCCAAAAATATGTTCAGTAGGTCAAATATGGACTTCTGTACAGCCATAGCATGTAAAAACAAAAAAAAAAACTAATAAAATAAAAAAAACTTTAAAAAAAACTTTTGTGGAACTTTTGGGTAGTAATGGGAATCATAAGGGAAGTCAATGAGTATGTATCACTTAGAGTCCTTAAACACTTAGTGTTTAAGGACTCTTGGGCCAAAAATGTGTTCAGTAGGTCAAATATGGACTTCTGTACAGCCATAACATAATAAATAAATACATTTAAAAAACTTTAAAAAACCTTTGAAAAAAACCTTTCGTGGTACTTTAGCCTAGTAAAGGGAATCATAAGGGAAGTCAATGAGTATGTATAGTAAGTTAGTGTTTAAGGACTCTTGGGCCAAAAATATATTCCGTAGGTCAAATATGGACTTCAGTACAGCCATAGCATGTAAAAAAATAAAATAAAAAGTGTATAGCCATAACATATAAAAAAAAAAAACCTGATAAAATAAAAAAAACTTTAAAAAAACTTTAAAAAAAAACTTTCGTGGAACTTTTGGTTAGTAAAGGGACTCATAAGGGAAGTCAATGACTATGCATACTAAGTTAGTGTTTAAGGACTCTTTGGCCAAAAATATGTTCAGTAGATCAAATATGGATTTCTGTACAGCCATAACATATAAAAAAAAAAAAAAACTAATAAAATAAAAAAACCTTTAAAAAAAACTTTTGTGGAACTTTTGGCTAGTGATGGGAATCATAAGGGAAGTCAATGAGTATGTATAGTAAGTTACTGTTTAAGGACTCTTGGGCCAAAAATATATTCAGTAGGTCAAATATGGACTTCTGTACAGCCATAGCATGTAAAAAATAAAAATAAATAAAAAATAATAAAATCTTTCAAAAAAAACTTTCAAAAAATCTTTTGTGGAACTTTTGGCTAGTAATGTGAATTACAAGGGAAGTCAATGAGTATGTATATTAAGTTATTGTTTAAGGATTCTTGAACCAAAAATATGTCCAGTAGGTCAAATATGGTCTTCTGTATAGCCATAACATGTGAAAAAAATAACATTTAAAAAAATATCTTTTTTTTTTCTAAAACATTAAAAAAAAAACTTTCGTGGACGTTTTGGCTAATAAAGGGAATCATAAGAGAAGTCAATAAGTATGTATAGTAAGTTAGTGTTTAGGACTCTTGAACCAAAAATATGTTCAGTAGGTCAAATATAGACTTCTCTACAGGCATAACATAAAAAATACAAATAAAAAACCTTAAAAAAACATTTGTGGAACTTTTGGCTAGAAATGGGAATCAGAAAGGAAGTTATTGAGTATGTATAGTGTTAGAGTTTAAAAACTGTTGATCCAAAAATATGTTCAGTATATCAAATATGGACTTCTGTACAGCCATAACCTGTTATAAGTTGTTATTACAGGTTATGGCTGTACAGAAGTCCATAACTATCTAATGGACTTACTAACTTACTTAGTAACTATGCTTACTAACTATCTTACTAACTACAACTGCCTAAACTATGCAAAACTTAAAATGTTATGTTTTGCTTTCTGCTAGATTGCATAGAAAACTGAATATTTTCCGTTGTGCGTTGAAGACAACACAAACATGTATGTTGTTGCAATGTATTGCAACAAGTAACTCATGCCGTTGTGCATTAAATGCTGTTGCATTGCACTGCATACACGAGCTAACTTAATACGCTGTGCATTTAACTATAAATATAACAAACATATGTGCTTGCAGTGTATACAAACAAACTCATTCCGTTATGAATTGAACAGAGAACACAACATAATTGTTGCATTGCATACACTATCTATAACTTAATCCATTATTCAGTGAAGAACAACCTTGAAATGCTCTGTTTAGATACAAAAAGAAAATAGAATAATATGTTCTGTTTAAATGAATTGCATAAAAAATTATATTATGTATATTATAGAAGAGATAATATATTTTGACCATCTAACTTAATGCGTTCTGTATTAAGGAGATAACAACATGTGAACATGACATACAAGAAAGTGCATACAAGCATTTAAGAGACAAGTGCCTTTGCATTGCATACCAGAACTCGTTGTGGATCGAATAGATAATGCTGTTGCATTGCAATGCATATAAGAAATCGTTGTGCATTTAAGAGATAATTGCTTTTGCATTACAGTGCATACAGAAACTTGTGCATTGAAGAGATCAGTGCTTTTACATTGCATTGCATACCAGAACTCGTTGTGGATCGAATAGATAATGCTGTTGCAATAAATCGATGTTCACTGCAGAGATAAGTGCTGTTGCAATTGCAATGCATTCGAAAACTCGTTGTGCATTAAATAATTAATTGCGTTTGCATTGCAATGCATACAAGTACACGTTGTGCATTAAAGAGATTAAGTGCTTTTGCATTGCAGTGCATATAAAATTCGTTATGTATTGAATAGATTATTGCGTTTGCATTGCAATGAATACAAGAACACGTTCTCCATTGAAGAGATAAGTGCTTCTGCAATGCATTGCATACAGGATCTCGCTGTGCATTGAAGAGATTAGTGCTTTTGCAATGCATACAAGTACTCGTTGTGCATTGAAGCGATTAGGGCTTTTGTAATGCATACAAGAACTAGTTGTGCATTGAAGAGATTAGTGCTTTTGTATTGCATTGCATAGAAAAACTCGATGTGCACTGCAGAGATAAGTGCTGTTGCAATTGTAATGCATATAAGAAATCGTTGTGCATTGAAGAGATTAGTGCTTTTGCATTGCATTGCACACAGGAACTCGTTGTGCATTGAAGAGATTAGTGCTTTTGCATTGCACACAGGAACTCGTTGTGCATTGAAGAGTTTAGTGCTTTCCCAATGCAATGCATACAACAACTCGTTGTGCATTAAATCATTTATTGCGTTTGCATTGCATTGCATACAAGAACTCGTGCATTGAAGAGTAAGTGCTGTTGCATTGCAATGCATATAAGCAATCGTTGTGCATTGAAGAGATCAGTGCGTTTGCTTTACAATGCATATAAGTACACGTTGTGCATTGAAGAGATTAGTGCTTTTGCATTGCATTGCATACAAGAACTCGATGTGCACTGAAGAGAAAAGTGCTGTTGCAATTGCAATGCATATAAGAAATCGTTTATTGCGTTTATTAAGAGATTATTGCGTTTGCATTGCATTGAATACTAGAACTCGTTCTGCATTGAATATGTAAGTGCTTTTGCATTGCAATCAAGAACTCGTGCATTAAAGAGATAAGTGCTTTTGCAATGCATTTCATACAATAAATCGATGTGCACTGCAGAGATAAGTGCTGTTGCAATTGCAATGCATATAAGAAATTGTTGTGCATTGAAGAAGATAAGTACTTCTGCAATGCAGTAGATACAGGAACTCGTTGTGCTTTGAAGAGATTAGTGCTTTTGTATTGCATTGGACACAGGAACTCGTTGTGCATTGAAGAGATTAGTGCTTTTACATTGCAATGCATACGAAAACTCGTTGTGCATTAAAGAATTAATTGCGTTTGCATTGCAATGCATACAAGTACACGTTGTGCATTGAAGAGATTAGTGCTTTTGCATTGCAGTGCATATAAAATTCGTTATGTGATTATTGCAATGATAGATTATTGCGTTTGCATTGCATTGCATACAAGAACTTGCTGTGTGTTGAAGACATTAGTGCTTAAGAACTCGATGTAAACTGCAGAGATAAGTGCTGTTGCAACTAAGAAATAGTTGTGCATTGAAGAGATAATTGCTTCTGCATTGCATTGTATACAAGAACTCGTGCATTAAATAATTGATTGCGTTTGCATTGCATACAAGAACTTGTGTATTGAAGAGATTGGTGCTTTTACAATGCAATGCATACAAAAACTCGTGCATTAAATAATTGATTGCGTTTGCATTGCATACAAGAACTTGTGCATTGAAGAGACAACTGCTTTTGCAATGCATACAAGAACTCGTGCATTAGAGATTAGTGCTTTTGCATTGCATACAAGAACTCGTTGCGCATTTTGCAATAGCAAGTGCTTATAGCAACATCTGTCTTTTTTCAAATAGTTTGTCTCATATGTGCTGTGTGCACATCTAAAAGTGTATCTTTATTATCTCTGTGTTATCTCTAATATGTTATTCTTCAAGTATTCCTCGGATAAAGTTATGTTGAATAATGCTCTCAAGCATTACAATCCTCTCTCAATTCTCTCAATCCTCACTGCAAAGGCATAGGTATATCTCCTCAATGCACCTCAGAATAAATTGTCTTGCCAGGAGTAACCCATTATGCCATTATAATAAAAAAAAACTTTTAAAAACCTTTGAAAAAACCTTTCATGGAACTTATGTCTAGTAAATGGAATCAGAACAGAAGTAAATGAGTATGTATAGTAACTTAGTGTTTAAGGACTCTTGGGCCAAAAATGTGTTCAGTAGGTCAAATATGGACTTCTGTACAGCCATAACATAATAAATAAATGAATAAATAAATAAATAAAACTTTAAAAAACCTTTGAAAAAAACCTTTCGTGGAACTTTTGGCTAGTAAAGGGAATCAGACCGGAAGTCAATGAGTATGTATAGTAAGTTAGTGTTTAAGGACTCTTGGGCCAAAAATGTGTTCATTAGGTCAAATATGGACTTCTGTACAGCCATAACATAAAAAATAAATAAATAAATAAATAAAACTTTAAAAAACCTTTGAAAAAACCTTTCGTGGAACTTTTGGCTAGGAAAGGGAATCAGAACGGAAGTCAATAAGTATGTATAGTAAGTTAGAGCTTAAGGACTCCTGGGCCAAAAATATGTTCAGTAGGTCAAATATGGACTTCTGTACAGCCATAGCATGTAAAAACAAAAAAAAAAACTAATAAAATAAAAAAAACTTTTAAAAAACCTTTTGTGGAACTTTTGGGTAGTAATGGGAATCATAAGGGAAGTCAATGAGTATGTATAGTAACTTAGTGTTTAAGGACTCTTGGGCCAAAAATAAATTCAGTAGGTCAAATATGGACTTCTGTACAGCCATAGCATGTAAAAACTAAAAATAAATAAAAAATAATAAAATCTTTCAAAAAAAACTTTCAAAAAACCTTTTGTGGAACTTTTGGGTAGTAATAGGAATTATAAGGGAAGTCAATGAGTATGTATAGTAAGTTAGTGTTTAAGGACTCTTGGGCCAAAAATGTGTTCATTAGGTCAAATATGGACTTCTGTACAGCCCTAACATGTAAAAAATAAAAAAATATTTTTTTTTTTTTAAACCTTTAAAAAAACCTTTCATGGAACTTTTGGATAGGAAAGGGAATCAGAACGGAAGTCAATGAGTATGTATAGTAAGTTAGTGTTAAAGGACTCTTTGGCCAAAAATATGTTCAGCAGGTCAAATATGTACTTCTGTACAGCCATAGCATGTAAAAAAAAATAATAATAAAAATAATGTATTATTTTGTTTAAAAACCATTAAAAAAACCTTTCATGGAACTTTTGGCTAGTAAAGGGAATCAGAACGGAAGTCAATGATTATGTATAGTAAATTAGTGTTTAAGGACTCTTGGGCCAAAAATATGTTCAGTAGGTCAAATATGGACTTCAGTACAGCCATAGCATGTAAAAAAATAAAATAAAAAAAACTTTAAAAAACCATTGAAAAAAACCTTTCGTGGAACTTTTGGTTAGTAAAGGGAATAAGAAAGGAAGTCAATGAGTATGTATAGTAAATTAGTGTTTAAGGACTCTTGGGCCAAAAATGTGTTCATTAGGTCAAATATGGACTTCTGTACAGCCCTAACATGTAAAACATAAAATAATAAATAAACTTTTTTTTTTTTTTTTTTACCTTTAAAAAAACCTTTCATGGAACTTTTGGATAGGAAAGGGAATCAGAACGGAAGTCAATAAGTATGTATAGTAAGTTAGTGTTTAAGGACTCTTGGGCCAAAAATATGTTCAGTAGGTCAAAAATGGACTTCTGTACAGCCATAGCATGTAAAAACAAAAAAAAAACTAATAAAATAAAAAAAACTTTAAAAAAACCTTTTGTGGAACTTTTGGGTAGTAATGGGAATCATAAGGGAAGTCAATGAGTATGTATAGTAACTTAGTGTTTAAGGACTCTTGGGCCAAAAATGTGTTCAGTAGGTCAAATATGGACTTCTGTACAGCCATAACATAATAAATAAATAAATAAAAAAAACTTAAAAAAACCTTTGAAAAAAACCTTTCGTGGAACTTTTGGCTAGTAAAGGGAATCAGAAGGGAAGTCAATGAGTATGTATAGTAAGTTAGTGTTTTAGGACTCTTGGGCCAAAAATATATTCAGTAGGTCAAATATGGACTTCTGTATAGCCCAAACATGTAAAAAATAAAAAAAAAATAATAATGTATTATTTGTTTAAAAACCATTTAAAAAACCTTTCATGGAACTTTTGGCTAGTAAAGGGAATCAGAACGGAAGTCAATGATTATGTATAGTAAGTTAGTGTTTAAGGACTCTTGGGCCAAAAATATGTTCAGTAGGTCAAACATGTACTTCAGTACAGCCATAGCATGTAAAAAAATAAAATAAAAAATAAAAAAAACTTTAAAAAACCATTGGAACTTGGTTTCCACGTGGAACTTTTGGCTAGTAAAGGGAATCAGAAAGGAAGTCAATGAGTATGTATAGTAAGTTAGTGTTTAAGGACTATTGGGCCAAAAATGTGTTCAGTAGGTCAAATATGGACTTCTGTACAGTCATAACATAAAAAAAAAAATAAATAAATAAAAAAAACCTTTGAAAAAAACCTTTCATGGAACTTTTGGCTAGTAATGGGAATCATAACACAAGTCAATGAGTATGTATAAGTTAGTGTTTAAGGACTCTTGGGCCAAAAATATATTCAGTAGGTCAAAAATGGACTTCTGTACAGCCCTAACATGTAAAATAAAAAATAAATAAATAAATAAATAAACTTTAAAAAAACCTTTAAAAAAACCTTTCGTGGAACTTTTGGCAAGTAATGGGAATCATAAGGGAAGTCAATGAGTATGTATAGTAAGTTAGTGTTTAAGGACTCTTCGGCCAAAAATATGTTCAGTAGGTCAAATATGGATTTCTGTATAGCCATAACATATAAAAAAAAAAACCTGATAAAATAAAAAAACTTTAAAAAAACTTAAAAAAAAACCTTTTGTGGAACTTTTGGCTAGTGATGGGAATCATAAGGGAAGTCAATGAGTATGTATAGTAAGTTAGTGTTTAAGGACTCTTGGGCCAAAAATGTGTTCAGTAGGTCAAATATGGACTTCTGTACAGCCATAACATAAAAAATAAAAAATAAATAAAAATAAAAAAACCTTTGAAAAAAACCTTTCGTGGAACTTTTGGTTAGTAAAGAAAATCATAAGGGAATTCAATGACTATGCATACTAAGTTAGTGTTTAAGGACTCTTTGGCCAAAAATATGTTCAGTAGGTCAAATATGGACTTCTGTACAGCCATAGCATGTAAAAAAAAAAAAAATAATAATAATTTATTATTTTGTTTAAAAACCTTTAAAAAACCTTTCATGGAACTTTTGGCTAGTAAAGGGAATCAGAACGGAAGTCAATGAGTATGTATAGTAAGTTACTGTTTAAGGACTCTTGGACCAAAAATATATTCAGTAGGTCAAATATGGACTTCTGTACAGCCATAGCATGTAAAAAATAAAAATAAATAAAAAATAATAAAATCTTTCAAAAAAAACTTTCAAAAAATCTTTTGTGGAACTTTTGGCTAGTAATGGGAATTATAAGGGAAGTCAATGAGTATGTATAGTAAGTTAGTGTTTAAGGACTCTTGGGCCAAAAATATATTCAGTAGGTCAAATATGGACTTCTTTATAGCCCTAACATGTAAAAAAGAAAAAAATAAATAAACTTTTTTTTTTTTTAAACCTTTAAAAAAACCTTTCATGGAACTTTTGGATAGGAAAAGGAATCAGATGGAAGTCAATGAGTATGAATAGTAAGTTAGTGTTTAAGGACTCTTGGGCAAAAAATATATTCAGTAGGTCAAATATGGACTTCTGTACAGCCCAAACATGTAAAAAATAAAATAAAAATAATAATGTATTATTTGTTTAAAAACCATTAAAAAAACCTTTCATGGAACTTTTGGCTAGTAAAGGGAATCAGAACGGAAGTCAATGATTATGTATAGTAAGTTAGTGTTTAAGGACTCTTGGGCCAAAAATATGTTCAGTAGGTCAAACATGTACTTCAGTACAGCCATAGCATGTAAAAAAATAAAATAAAAAATAAAAAAAACTTTAAAAAACCATTGAAAAAAAACTTTCGTGGAACTTTTGGCTAGTAAAGGGAATCAGAAAGGAAGTCAATGAGTATGTATAGTAAGTTAGTGTTTAAGGACTATTGGGCCAAAAATGTGTTCAGTAGGTCAAATATGGACTTCTGTACAGTCACAACATAAATAAATAAATAAAAAAAACTTTAAAAAACCTTTGAAAAAAACCTTTCGTGGAACTTTTGGCTAGTAAAGGGAATCAGAAGGGAAGTCAATGACTAGGCATACTAAGTGAGTGTTTAAGGACTCTTGGGCCAAAAATATATTTCGTAGGTCAAATATGGACTTCAGTACAGTCATAGCATGTAAAAAAATTAAATAAAAAATGAATGTAAAAAACTTTAAAAAACCTTTAAAAAAACCTTTCGTGGAACTTTTGGCTAGTAATTGGAATCATAACACAAGTCAATGAGTATGTATAAGTTAGTGTTTAAGGACTCTTGGGCCAAAAACATATTCAGTAGGTCAAAAATGGACTTCTGTACAGCCCTAACATGTAAAATAAAAAATAAATAAATAAATAAATAAACTTTAAAAAAACCTTTAAAAAAACCTTTCGTGGAACGTTTGGCAAGTAATGGGAATCATAAGGGAAGTCAATGAGTATGTATAGTAAGTTAGTGTTTAAGGACTCTTCGGCCAAAAATATGTTCAGTAGGTCAAATATGGATTTCTGTATAGCCATAACATATAAAAAAAAAAAACCTGATAAAATAAAAAAAACTTTTAAAAAACTTAAAAAAAAACCTTTTGTGGAACTTTTGGCTAGTGATGGGAATCATAAGGGAAGTCAATGAGTATGTATAGTAAGTTAGTGTTTAAGGACTCTTGGGCCAAAAATGTGTTCAGTAGGTCAAATATGGACTTCTGTACAGCCATAACATAAAAAATAAAAAATAAATAAAAATAAAAAAACCTTTGAAAAAAACCTTTCGTGGAACTTTTGGTTAGTAAAGAAAATCATAAGGGAATTCAATGACTATGCATACTAAGTTAGTGTTTAAGGACTCTTTGGCCAAAAATATGTTCAGTAGGTCAAATATGGACTTCTGTACAGCCATAGCATGTAAAAAAAAAAATAATAATAATAATTTATTATTTTGTTTAAAAACCTTTAAAAAACCTTTCATGGAACTTTTGGCTAGTAAAGGGAATCAGAACGGAAGTCAGTGAGTATGTATAGTAAGTTACTGTTTAAGGACTCTTGGACCAAAAATATATTCAGTAGGTCAAATATGGACTTCTGTACAGCCATAGCATGTAAAAAATAAAAATTAATAAAAATTAATAAAATCTTTCAAAAAAAGCTTTCAAAAAATCTTTTGTGGAACTTTTGGCTAGTAATGGGAATTATAAGGGAAGTCAATGAGTATGTATAGTAAGTTAGTGTTTTAGGACTCTTGGGCCAAAAATATATTCAGTAGGTCAAATATGGACTTCTGTATAGCCCTAACATGTAAAAAATAAAAAAATAAAAAAACTTTTTTTTTTTTTTTTTTAACCTTTAAAAAAACCTTTCATGGAACTTTTGGATAGGAAAAGGAATCAGATGGAAGTCAATGAGTATGAATAGTAAGTTAGTGTTTAAGGACTCTTGGGCAAAAAATATATTCAGTAGGTCAAATATGGACTTCTGTACAGCCCAAACATGTAAAAAATAAAATACAAATAATAATGTATTATTTGTTTAAAAACCATTAAAAAAACCTTTCATGGAACTTTTGGCTAGTAAAGGGAATCAGAACGGAAGTCAATGATTATGTATAGTAAGTTAGTGTTTAAGGACTCTTGGGCCAAAAATATGTTCAGTAGGTCAAACATGTACTTCAGTACAGCCATAGCATGTAAAAAAATAAAATAAAAAATAAAAAAAACTTTAAAAAACCATTGAAAAAAAACTTTCGTGGAACTTTTGGCTAGTAAAGGGAATCATAAGGGAAGTCAATGACTATGCATACTAAGTGAGTGTTTAAGGACTCTTGGGCCAAAAATATATTTTGTAGGTCAAATATGGACTTCAGTACAGCCATAGCATGTAAAAAAATAAAATAAAAAATGAATGTAAAAAACTTTAAAAAACCTTTAAAAAAACCTTTGGCTAGTAATGGGAATCATAACACAAGTCAATGAGTATGTATAAGTTAGTGTTTAAGGACTCTTGGGCCAAAAATATATTCAGTAGGTCAAAAATGGACTTCTGTACAGCCCTAACATGTAAAATAAATAAATAAATAAATAAATAAAAAAACTTTAAAAAAACCTTTAAAAAAACCTTTCGTGGAACTTTTGGCAAGTAATGGGAATCATAAGGGAAGTCAATGAGTATGTATAGTAAGTTAGTGTTTAAGGACTCTTCGGCCAAAAATATGTTCAGTAGGTCAAATATGGATTTCTGTATAGCCATAACATATAAAAAAAAAAAACCTGATAAAATAAAAAAACTTTAAAAAAACTTAAAAAAAAAACCTTTTGTGGAACTTTTGGCTAGTGATGGGAATCATAAGGGAAGTCAATGAGTATGTATAGTAACTTAGTGTTTAAGGACTCTTGGGCCAAAAATGTGTTCAGTAGGTCAAATATGGACTTCTGTACAGCCATAACATAAAAAATAAAAAATAAATAAAAATAAAAAAACCTTTGAAAAAAACCTTTCGTGGAACTTTTGGTTAGTAAAGAAAATCATAAGGGAATTCAATGACTATGCATACTAAGTTAGTGTTTAAGGACTCTTTGGCCAAAAATATGTTCAGTAGGTCAAATATGGACTTCTGTACAGCCATAGCATGTAAAAAAAAAAAAAATAATAATAATTTATTATTTTGTTTAAAAACCTTTAAAAAACCTTTCATGGAACTTTTGGCTAGTAAAGGGAATCAGAACGGAAGTCAATGAGTATGTATAGTAAGTTACTGTTTAAGGACTCTTGGACCAAAAATATATTCAGTAGGTCAAATATGGACTTCTGTACAGCCATAGCATGTAAAAAATAAAAATAAATAAAAAATAATAAAATCTTTCAAAAAATCTTTTGTGGAACTTTTGGCTAGTAATGGGAATTATAAGGGAAGTCAATGAGTATGTATAGTAAGTTAGTGTTTAAGGACTCTTGGGCCAAAAATATATTCAGTAGGTCAAATATGGACTTCTGTATAGCCCTAACATGTAAAAAAGAAAAAAATAAATAAACTTTTTTTTTTTTAAACCTTTAAAAAAACCTTTCATGGAACTTTTGGATAGGAAAAGGAATCAGATGGAAGTCAATGAGTATGAATAGTAAGTTAGTGTTTAAGGACTCTTGGGCAAAAAATATATTCAGTAGGTCAAATATGGACTTCTGTACAGCCCAAACATGTAAAAAATAAAATAAAAATAATAATGTATTATTTGTTTAAAAACCATTAAAAAAACCTTTCATGGAACTTTTGGCTAGTAAAGGGAATCAGAACGGAAGTCAATGATTATGTATAGTAAGTTAGTGTTTAAGGACTCTTGGGCCAAAAATATGTTCAGTAGGTCAAACATGTACTTCAGTACAGCCATAGCATGTAAAAAAATAAAATAAAAAATAAAAAAAACTTTAAAAAACCATTGAAAAAAAACTTTCGTGGAACTTTTGGCTAGTAAAGGGAATCAGAAAGGAAGTCAATGAGTATGTATAGTAAGTTAGTGTTTAAGGACTATTGGGCCAAAAATGTGTTCAGTAGGTCAAATATGGACTTCTGTACAGTCATAACATAAATAAATAAATAAAAAAAACTTAAAAAACCTTTGAAAAAAACCTTTCGTGGAACTTTTGGCTAGTAATGGGAATTATAAGGGAAGTCAATGAGTATGTATAGTAACTTAGTGTTTAAGGACTCTTGGGCCAAAAATGTGTTCAGTAGGTCAAATATGGACTTCTGTACAGCCCTAACATGTAAAATAAAAAATAAAAAAATAAATAAAAAAACTTTAAAAAAACCTTTAAAAAAACCTTTGGCTAGTAATGGGAATCATAACACAAGTCAATGAGTATGTATAAGTTAGTGTTTAAGGACTCTTGGGCCAAAAATATATTCAGTAGGTCAAAAATGGACTTCTGTACAGCCCTAACATGTAAAATAAAAAATAAATAAATAAATAAAAAAACTTTAAAAAAAACCTTTAAAAAAACCTTTCGTGGAACTTTTGGCAAGTAATGGGAATCATAAGGGAAGTCAATGAGTATGTATAGTAAGTTAGTGTTTAAGGACTCTTCGGCCAAAAATATGTTCAGTAGGTCAAATATGGACTTCTGAACAGCCATAACATATAAAAAAAAAAAATAATAATAATTTATTATTTTGTTTAAAAACCTTTAAAAAACCTTTCATGGAACTTTTGGCTAGTAAAGGGAATCAGAACGGAAGTCAGTGAGTATGTATAGTAAGTTACTGTTTAAGGACTCTTGGACCAAAAATATATTCAGTAGGTCAAATATGGACTTCTGTACAGCCATAGCATGTAAAAAAAATAAAATAAAAATAATAATGTATTATTTGTTTAAAAACCATTAAAAAAACCTTTCATGGAACTTTTGGCTAGTAAAGGGAATCAGAACGGAGGTCAATGATTATGTATAGTAAGTTAGTGTTTAAGGACTCTTGGGCCAAAAATATGTTCAGTAGGTCAAACATGTACT
>CM077198.1:5750410-5800410 GCA_039654625.1 Rhinogobio ventralis
ACCTTTGAAAAAAACCTTTCGTAGAACTTTTGGTTAGGGGAATCAGAAGAGAATCAGAACGGAAGTCAATGAGTATGTATAGTAAGTTAGTGTTTAAGGACTCTTGGGCCAAAAATATGTTCAGTAGATCAAATATGGACTTCTGTACAGCCATAACATAATAAATAAATAAATTAAAAAAACTTTAAAAAACCATTGAAAAAAACCTTTCGTGGAACTTTTGGTTAGTAAAGGGAATCAGAAAGGAAGTCAATGAGTATGTATAGTAACTTAGTGTTTAAGGACTCTTGGGCCAAAAATATGTTCAGTAGGTCAAATACGGATTTCTGTACAGCCATAACATAATAAATAAATAAATAAATAAATAAATAAATAAAAAAAACTTTAAAAAAACTTTGAAAAAAAAGCTTTCGTGGAACTTTTGGCTAGTAAAGGGAATCAGACCGGAAGTCAATGAGTATGTATAGTAAGTTAGTGTTTAAGGACTCTTTGGCCAAAAATGTGTTCATTAGGTCAAATATGGACTTCTGTACAGCCATAACATAAAAAATAAATAAATAAATAAATAAATAAAACTTTAAAAAACCTTTGAAAAAACCTTTCGTGGAACTTTTGGTTAGTAAAGGGAAGTCAATGAGTATGTATAGTAAATTAGTGTTTAAGGACTCTTGGGCCAAAAATGTGTTCATTAGGTCAAATATGGACTTCTGTACAGCCATAACATAAAAAATAAATAAATAAATAAAACTTTAAAAAATCTTTGAAAAAACCTTTCGTGGAACTTTTCGCTAGTAAAGGGAATCAGAAAGGAAGTCAATGAGTATGTATAGTAAGTTAGTGTTTAAGGACTCTTGGGCCAAAAATATATTCAATAGGTCAAATATGGACTTCTGTACAGCCATAACATAATAAATAAATAAATAAAAAAACTTTAAAAAACCATTAAAAAAACCTTTCATGGAACTTTTGGCTAGTAAAGGGAATCAGAAAGGAAGTCAATGAGTATGTATAGTAAGTTAGTGTTTAAGGACTCTTGGGCCAAAAATATATTCATTAGGTCAAATATGGACTTCTGTACAGCCCTAACATGTAAAATAAAAAATAAATAAATAAATAAAAAAACTTTAAAAAAAACTTTAAAAAAACCTTTCGTGGAACTTTTGGCAAGTAATGGGAATCATAAGGGAAGTCAATGAGTATGTATAGTAAGTTAGTGTTTAAGGACTCTTGGGCCAAAAATGTGTTCAGTAGGTCAAATATGGACTTCTGTACAGCCATAACATAAAAAATTAAAAATAAATAAAATTAAAAAAACCTTTGAAAAAAACCTTTCGTGGAACTTTTGGTTAGGGGAATCAGAAGAGAATCAGAACGGAAGTCAATGAGTATGTATAGTAAGTTAGTGTTAAATGACTCTTTGGCCAAAAATATGTTCAGTAGATCAAATATGGACTTCTGTACAGCCATAGCATGTAAAAAAAATAAAAATAATAATAATGTATTATTTGTTTAAAAACCATTAAAAAAACCTTTCATGGAACTTTTGGCTAGTAAAGGGAATCAGAAAGGAAGTCAATGAGTATGTATAGTAAGTTAGTGTTTAAGGACTCTTGGGCCAAAAATATATTCATTAGGTCAAATATGGACTTCTGTACAGCCATAGCACATAAAAAATAAATAAAAAATAATAAAATCTTTCAAAAAAAAACTTTAAAAAAACCTTTCGTGGAACTTTTGGCAAGTAATGGGAATCATAAGGGAAGTCAATGAGTATGTATAGTAAGTTAGTGTTTAAGGACTCTTGGGCCAAAAATGTGTTCAGTAGGTCAAATATGGACTTCTGTACAGCCATAACATAAAAAATTAAAAATTAAAAAAACCTTTGAAAAAAACCTTTCGTAGAACTTTTGGTTAGGGGAATCAGAAGAGAATCAGAACGGAAGTCAATGAGTATGTATAGTAAGTTAGTGTTTAAGGACTCTTGGGCCAAAAATATGTTCAGTAGATCAAATATGGACTTCTGTACAGCCATAACATAATAAATAAATAAATTTAAAAAACTTTAAAAAACCTTTGAAAAAAACCTTTCGTGGAACTTTTGGCTAGTAAAGGGAATCAGAACAGAAATCAATGAGTATGTATAGTAAGTTAGTGTTTAAGGACTCTTGGGCCAAAAATGTGTTCATTAGGTCAAATATGGATTTCTGCACAGCCATAACATAAAAATAAATAAATAAATAAAAAAACTTTAAAAAACCTTTGAAAAAAACCTTTCGTGGAACTTTTGGCTAGGAAAGGGAATCAGAACGGGAGTCAATAAGTATGTATAGGAAGTTAGTGTTTAAGGACTCTTGGGCCAAAAATATGTTCAGTAGGTCAAATATGGACTTCTGTACAGCCCTAACATGTAAAAACAAACAAAAAAACTAATAAAATAAAAAAAACTTAAAAAAAACCTTTTGTGGAACTTTTGGGTAGTAATGGGAATCATAAGGGAAGTCAATGAGTATGTATAGTAAGTTAGTGTTTAAGGACTCTTGGGCCAAAAATGTGTTCAGTAGGTCAAATATGGACTTCAGTACAGCCATAGCATGTAAAAAAATAAAAGAAAAAATAAATGTAAAAAACTTTAAAAAACCTTTAAAAAAACCTTTCATGGAACTTTTGGCTAGTAAAGGGAATCAGAACACAAGTCAATGAGTATGTATAATTTAGTGTTAAACGACTTTTGGGCCAAAAATATGTTCAGTAGGTCAAATATGGATTTCTGTATAGCCATAACATATATAAAAAAAAAACCTGATAAAATAAAAAAAAATAAAAAAACTTTAAAAAAAACCTTTCGTGGAACTTTTGGCTAGTAATGGGAATCATAAGGGAAGTCAATGAGTATGTATAGTAAGTTAGTGTTTAAGGACTCTTGGGCCAAAAATGTGTTCAGTAGGTCAAATATGGACTTCTGTACAGAAATAACATAAAAAATAAAAAATAAATAAAATGAAAAAAACCTTTGAAAAAAACCTTTCGTGGAACTTTTGGTTAGTAAAGGGACTCATAAGGGAAGTCAATGACTATGCATACTAAGTTAGTGTTTAAGGACTTTTTGGCCAAAAATATGTTCAGTAGATCAAATATGGATTTCTGTACAGCCATAACATATAAAAAAATAAAAAAAACTAATAAAATAATAAAATCTTTCAAAAAAAACTTTCAAAAAATCTTTTGTGGAACTTTTGGCTAGTAAAGGGAATCATAAGGGAAGTCAATGAGTATGTTAGTGTTTAAGGACTCTTGAACCAAAAATATGTTCAGTAGGTCAAATATGGACTTCTGTACAGCCATAACATGTAAAAAATAAAAATAAATAAAAAATAGTAAAATCTTTAAAAAAAACTTTAAAAAAACCTTTCGTGAAACTTTTGGCTAAAAATGGGAATCAGAAAGGAAGTTATTGAGTATGTATAGTGTTAGAGTTTAAAAACTGTTGATCCAAAAATATGTTCAGTAGATCAAATATGGACTTCTGTACAGCCATAACCTGTTATAAGTTGTTATTACAGGTTATGGCTGTACAGAAGTCCATAACTATCTAATGGACTTACTAACTTACTTAGTAACTATGCTTACTAACTATCTTACTAACTACAACTGCCTTCCGTTGTGCATTGAAGACAACACAAACATGTATGTTGTTGCAGTGTATTGCAACAAGTAACTCATGCCGTTGTGCATTAAATGCTGTTGCATTGCACTGCATACACGAGCTAACTTAATACGCTGTGCATTTAACTATAAATATAACAAACATATGTGCTTGCAGTGTATACAAACAAACTCATTCCGTTATGAATTGAACAGAGAACACAACATAATTGTTGCATTGCATACACTATAACTTAATCCATTATTCAGTGAAGAACAACCTTGAAATGCTCTGTTTAGATACAAAAAGAAAATAGAATAATATGTTCTGTTTAAATGAATTGCATAAAAAATTATATTATGTATATTATAGAAGAGATAATATCTTTTGACCATCTAACTTAATGCGTTCTGTATTAAGGAGATAACAACATGTGAACATGACATACAAGAAAGTGCATACAAGCATTTAAGAGACAAGTGCCTTTGCATTGCATACCAGAACTCGTTGTGGATCGAATAGATAATGCTGTTGCATTGCAATGCATATAAGAAATCGTTGTGCATTTAAGAGATAATTGCTTTTGCATTACAGTGCATACAGAAACTTGTGCATTGAAGAGATCAGTGCTTTTACATTGCATTGCATACCAGAACTCGTTGTGGATCGAATAGATAATGCTGTTGCAATAAATCGATGTTCACTACAGAGATAAGTGCTGTTGCAATTGCAATGCATTCGAAAACTCGTTGTGCATTAAATAATTAATTGCGTTTGCATTGCAATGCATACAAGTACACGTTGTGCATTAAAGAGATTAGTGCCTTTGCATTGCAGTGCATATAAAATTCGTTATGTATTGAATAGATTATTGCGTTTGCATTGCAATGAATACAAGAATACGTTCTCCATTGAAGAGATAAGTGCTTCTGCAATGCATTGCATACAGGATCTCGCTGTGCATTGAAGAGATTATTGCGTTTGCATTGCATACAAGAACTCGTTGTGCATTGAAGAGATTAGTGCTTTTGCAATGCATACAAGTACTCGTTGTGCATTGAAGACATTAGTGCTTTTGCAATGCATACAAGTACTCGTTGTGCATTGAAGAGATTAGTGCTTTTGTATTGCATTGCATAGAAAAAATCGATGTGCACTGCAGAGATAAGTGCTGTTGCAATTGTAATGTATATAAGAAATCGTTGTGCATTGAAGAGATTAGTGCTTTTGCATTGCATTGCACACAGGAACTCGTTGTGCATTGAAGAGATTAGTGCTTTTGCATTGCACACAGGAACTCGTTGTGCATTGAAGAGATTAGTGCTTTCCCAATGCAATGCATACAACAACTCGTTGTGCATTAAATCATTTATTGCGTTTGCATTGCATTGCATACAAGAACTCGTGCATTGAAGAGTAAGTGCTGTTGCATTGCAATGCATATAAGCAATCGTTGTGCATTGAAGAGATCAGTGCGTTTGCATTACAATGCATACAAGAACTCGTTGTGTGTTGAAGAGATTAGTGCTTTTGTATTGCATTGCATACAAGAACTCGATGTGCACTGAAGAGAAAAGTGCTGTTGCAATTGCAATGCATATAATAAATCGTTGTGCATTTGAAGAGATTATTGCGTTTGCATTGCAATGCATATAAGTACACGTTGTGCATTGAAGAGATTAGTGCTTTTGCATTGCATTGCATACAAGAACTCGATGTGCACTGAAGAGAAAAGTGCTGTTGCAATTGCAATGCATATAAGAAATCGTTTATTGCGTTTATTAAGAGATTATTGCGTTTGCATTGCATTGAATACTAGAACTCGTTCTGCATTGAATATGTAAGTGCTTTTGCATTGCAATCAAGAACTCGTGCATTAAAGAGATAAGTGCTTTTGCAATGCATTTCATACAATAAATCGATGTGCACTGCAGAGATAAGTGCTGTTGCAATTGCAATGCATATAAGAAATTGTTGTGCATTGAAGAAGATAAGTACTTCTGCAATAGCATTGGACACAGGAACTCGTTGTGCATTGAAGAGATTAGTGCTTTTACATTGCAATGCATACGAAAACTCGTTGTGCATTAAAGAAATAATTGCGTTTGCATTGCAATGCATACAAGTACACGTTGTGCATTGAAGAGATTAGTGCTTTTGCATTGCAGTGCATATAAAATTCGTTATGTGATTATTGCAATGATAGATTATTGCGTTTGCATTGCATTGCATACAAGAACTTGCTGTGTGTTGAAGACATTAGTGCTTAAGAACTCGATGTGAACTGCAGAGATAAGTGCTGTTGCAACTAAGAAATAGTTGTGCATTGAAGAGATAATTGCTTCTGCATTGCATTGTATACAAGAACTCGTGCATTAAATAATTGATTGCGTTTGCATTGCATACAAGAACTTGTGTATTGAAGAGATTGGTGCTTTTACAATGCAATGCATACAAAAACTCGTGCATTAAATAATTGATTGCGTTTGCATTGCATACAAGAACTTGTGCATTGAAGAGACAATTGCTTTTGCAATGCATAGAAGAACTCGTTGCGCATTTTGCAATAGCAAGTGCTTATAGCAACATCTGTCTTTTTTCAAATAGTTTGTCTCATATGTGCTGTGTGCACATCTAAAAGTGTATCTTTATTATCTCTGTGTTATCTCTAATATGTTATTCTTCAAGTATTCCTCGGATAAAGTTATGTTGAATAATGCTCTCAAGCATTACAATCCTCTCTCAATTCTCTCAATCCTTACTGCAAAGGCATAGGTATATCTCCTCAATGCACCTCAGAATAAATTGTCTTGCCAGGAGTAACCCATTATGCCATTATAATAAAAAAAAAACTTTTAAAAACCTTTGAAAAAACCTTTCATGGAACTTATGTCTAGTAAATGGAATCAGAACAGAAGTAAATGAGTATGTATAGTAACTTAGTGTTTAAGGACTCTTGGGCCAAAAATGTGTTCAGTAGGTCAAATATGGACTTCTGTACAGCCATAACATAATAAATAAATAAATAAATAAATAAATAAATAAAACTTTAAAAAACCTTTGAAAAAAACCTTTCGTGGAACTTTTGGCTAGTAAAGGGAATCAGACCGGAAGTCAATGAGTATGTATAGTAAGTTAGTGTTTAAGGACTCTTGGGCCAAAAATGTGTTCATTAGGTCAAATATGGTATTCTGTACAGCCATAACATAAAAAATAAATAATTAGATAAATAAATAAATAATACTTTAAAAAACCTTTGAAAAAACCTTTCATGGAACTTTTGGCTAGGAAAGGGAATCAGAAAGGAAGTCAATGAGTATGTATAGTAAGTTAGTGTTTAAGGACTCTTGGGCCAAAAATATATTCAGCAGGTCAAATATGGACTTCTGTACAGCCCTAACATGTAAAAAAATAAAATAATAAATAAACTTTTTTTTTTTTACATACTCATTGACTTCCCTTCTGATTCCCTTTACTAGCCAAAAGTTCCACGAAAGGTTTTTTTCAATGGTTTTTTAAAGTTTTTTTAATTTATTTTTTATTTTATTTTTTTACATGCTATGGCTGTACTGAAGTCCATATTTGACCTACTGAACATATTTTTGGCCCAAGAGTCCTTAAACACTAACTTACTATTCATACTCATTGACTTCCGTTCTGATTCCCTTTACTAGCCAAAAGTTCCATGAAAGGTTTTTTTAATGGTTTTTAAACAAAATAATACATTATTATTTTTTTTTATTTTTTTTACATGCTATGGCTGTACAGAAGTCCATATTTGACCTACTGAACATATTTTTGGCCAAAGAGTCCTTTAACACTAACTTACTATACATACTCATTGATTTCCGTTCTGATTCCCTTTACTAGCCAAAAGTTCCACGAAAGGTTTTTTTCAAAGGTTTAAAAAAAAAAAAAAAAAAAAAAGTTTATTTATTATTTTATTTTTTACATGTTAGGGCTGTACAGAAGTCCATATTTGACCTACTGAATATATTTTTGGCCCAAGAGTCCTTAAACACTAACTTACTATACATACTCATTGACTTCCTTTCTGATTCCCTTTACTAGCCAAAAGTTCCACGAAAGGTTTTTTTCAATGGTTTTTTAAAGTTTTTTTAATTTATTTTTTATTTTTTTACATGCTATGGCTGTACTGAAGTACATGTTTGACCTACTGAACATATTTTTGGCCCAAGAGTCCTTAAACACTAACTTCCTATACATACTCATTGACTTCTCTTATGATTCCCATTACTAGCCAAAAGTTCCACAAAAGGTTTTTTTAAAGGTTTTTTTTAATTTTTTTTTATTTTATTAGTTTTCTTTTTGTTTGTATATGTTATGGCTGTACAGAAATCCATATTTGACCTACTGAACATATTTTTGGGCCAAGAGACCTTAAACACTAACTTACTATACATACTCATTGACTTCCCTTCTGATTCCCTTTACTAGCCAAAAGTTCCACGAAAGGTTTTTTTCAATGGTTTTTTAAAGTTTTTTTAATTTATTTTTTATTTTATTTTTTTACATGCTATGGCTGTACTGAAGTCCATATTTGACCTACTGAACATATTTTTGGCCCAAGAGTCCTTAAACACTAACTTACTATTCATACTCATTGACTTCCGTTCTGATTCCCTTTACTAGCCAAAAGTTCCATGAAAGGTTTTTTTAATGGTTTTTAAACAAAATAATACATTATAATTTGTTTTTGTTTTTTTACATGCTATGGCTGTACAGAAGTCCATATTTGACCTACTGAACATATTTTTGGCCAAAGAGTCCTTTAACACTAACTTACTATACATACTCATTGACTTCCGTTCTGATTCCCTTTACTAGCCAAAAGTTCCATGAAAGGTTTTTTTAAAGGTTTAAAGAAAAAAAAAAAATATATATATTTTATTTTTTACATGTTAGGGCTGTACAGAAGTCCATATTTGACCTACTGAATATATTTTTTGCCCAAGAGTCCTTAAACACTAACTTACTATTCATACTCATTGATTTCCGTTCTGATTCCCTTTACTAGCCAAAAGTTCCACAAAAGGTTTTTTTCAAAGGTTTAAAAAAAAAAAAAAAAAAAAAGTTTATTTATTATTTTATTTTTTCCATGTTAGGGCTGTACAGAAGTCCATATTTGACCTACTGAATATATTTTTGGCCCAAGAGTCCTTAAACACTAACTTACTATACATACTCATTGACTTCCTTTCTGATTCCCTTTACTAGCCAAAAGTTCCACGAAAGGTTTTTTTCAATGGTTTTTTAAAGTTTTTTTAATTTATTTTTTATTTTATTTTTTTACATGCTATGGCTGTACTGAAGTACATGTTTGACCTACTGAACATATTTTTGGCCCAAGAGTCCTTAAACACTAACTTCCTATACATACTCATTGACTTCTCTTATGATTCCCATTACTAGCCAAAAGTTCCACGAAAGGTTTTTTTCAATGGTTTTTTAAAGTTTTTTTAATTTATTTTTTATTTTTTTACATGCTATGGCTGTACTGAAGTACATGTTTGACCTACTGAACATATTTTTGGCCCAAGAGTCCTTAAACACTAACTTCCTATACATACTCATTGACTTCTCTTATGATTCCCATTACTAGCCAAAAGTTCCACAAAAGGTTTTTTTAAAGGTTTTTTTTTATTTTTTTTTATTTTATTAGTTTTCTTTTTGTTTGTATATGTTATGGCTGTACAGAAATCCATATTTGACCTACTGAACATATTTTTGGGCCAAGAGACCTTAAACACTAACTTACTATACATACTCATTGACTTCCCTTCTGATTCCCTTTACTAGCCAAAAGTTCCACGAAAGGTTTTTTTCAATGGTTTTTTAAAGTTTTTTTAATTTATTTTTTATTTTATTTTTTTACATGCTATGGCTGTACTGAAGTCCATATTTGACCTACTGAACATATTTTTGGCCCAAGAGTCCTTAAACACTAACTTACTATTCATACTCATTGACTTCCGTTCTGATTCCCTTTACTAGCCAAAAGTTCCATGAAAGGTTTTTTTAATGGTTTTTAAACAAAATAATACATTATAATTTTTTTTTTTTTTTTTTACATGCTATGGCTGTACAGAAGTCCATATTTGACCTACTGAACATATTTTTGGCCAAAGAGTCCTTTAACACTAACTTACTATACATACTCATTGACTTCCGTTCTGATTCCCTTTACTAGCCAAAAGTTCCATGAAAGGTTTTTTTAAAGGTTTAAAGAAAAAAAAAAAATATATATATTTTATTTTTTACATGTTAGGGCTGTACAGAAGTCCATATTTGACCTACTGAATATATTTTTTGCCCAAGAGTCCTTAAACACTAACTTACTATTCATACTCATTGACTTCCGTTCTGATTCCATTTCCTATCCAAAAGTTCCACAAAAGGTTTTTTTCAAAGGTTTTTTAAAGTTTTTTTTATTTATTTATTTATTTATTTTTTATGTTATGGCTGTACAGAAGTCCATATTTGACCTAATGAACACATTTTTGGCCCAAGAGTCCTTAAACACTAACTTACTATACATACTCATTGACTTCCGTTCTGATTCCCTTTACTAGCCAAAAGTTCCATGAAAGGTTTTTTTAAAGGTTTAAAAAAAAAAAAAAAAAAAAGTTTATTTTATTTTTTACATGTTAGGGCTGTACAGAAGTCCATATTTGACCTACTGAATATATTTTTTGCCCAAGAGTCCTTAAACACTAACTTACTATTCATACTCATTGACTTCCGTTCTGATTCCATTTCCTATCCAAAAGTTCCATGAAAGGTTTTTTTAAAGGTTTAAAAAAAAAAAAAAAAAGTTTATTTATTATTTTATTTTTTACATGTTAGGGCTGTACAGAAGTCCATATTTGACCTACTGAACACATTTTTGGCCCAAGAGTCCTTAAACACTAAGTTACTATACATACTCATTGACTTCCGTTCTGATTCCCTTTACTAGCCAAAAGTTCCATGAAAGGTTTTTTTAATGGTTTTTAAACAAATAATACATTATTGTTTTTATTTTATTTTTTACATGTTTGGGCTGTACAGAAGTCCATATTTGACCTACTGAATATATTTTTTGCCCAAGAGTCCTTAAACACTAACTTACTATACATACTCATTGACTTCCCTTATAATTCCCATTACTAGCCAAAAGTTCCACAAAAGATTTTTTGAAAGTTTTTTTTGAAAGATTTTATTATTTTTTATTATTTTATTTTTTTTACATGCTATGGCTGTACAGAAGTCCATATTTGACCTACTGAATATATTTTTGGTCCAAGAGTCCTTAAACAGTAACTTACTATACATACTCATTGACTTCCGTTCTGATTCCCTTTACTAGCCAAAAGTTCCACGAAAGGTTTTTTTCAAAGGTTTTTTAAATTTTTTTTATTTATTTATTTATTTATTTATTTTACATGTTAGGGCTGTACAGAAGTCCATTTTTGACCTACTGAATATATTTTTGGCCCAAGAGTCCTTAAACACTAACTTATATATACTCATTGACTTGTGTTCTGATTCCCATTACTAGCCAAAAGTTCCATGAAAGGTTTTTTTAAAGGTTTTTTAAAGTTTTTTACATTCATTTTTTATTTTATTTTTTTACATGCTATGGCTGTACTGAAGTCCATATTTGACCTACGAAATATATTTTTGGCCCAAGATTCCTTAAACACTCACTTAGTATGCATAGTCATTGACTTCCCTTATGATTCCCTTTACTAGCCAAAAGTTCCATGAAAGGTTTTTATCAAAGGTTTTTTTTATTTTATTTATTTATTTTTTATGTTATGACTGTACAGAAGACAATATTTGACCTACTGAACACATTTTTGGCCCAATAGTCCTTAAACACTAACTTACTATACATACTCATTGAATTCCGTTCTGATTCCCTTTACTAGCCAAAAGTTCCACGAAAGTTTTTTTTCAAAGGTTTTTTAAAGTTTTTTTTCATTTATTTATTTATTATGTTATGGCTGTACAGAAGTCCTTATTTGACCTACTGAACACATTTTTGCCCAAGAGTCCTTAAACACTAAGTTACTATACATACTCATTGACTTCCCTTATGATTCCCATTACTACCCAAAAGTTCCACAAAAGGTTTTTTTAAAGGTAAAAAAAAAAAAAAAAAAAAGTTTATTTATTATTTTATTTTTTACATGTTAGGGCTGTACAGAAGTCCATATTTGACCTACTGAATATATTTTTGGCCCAAGAGTCCTTAAACACTAACTTACTATACATACTCATTGACTTCCTTTCTTATTCCCTTTACTAACCAAAAGTTCCACGAAAGGTTTTTTTCAATGGTTTTTTAAAGTTTTTTTAATTTATTTTTTATTTTATTTTTTTACATGCTATGGCTGTACTGAAGTCCATATTTGACCTACTGAACATATTTTTGGCCCAAGAGTCCTTAAACACTAACTTACTATACATAATCATTGACTTCCGTTCTGATTCCCTTTACTAGCCAAAAGTTCCATGAAAGGTTTTTTTCAAAGGTTTAAAAAAAAAAAAAAAAAAGTTTATTTATTATTTTATTTTTTACATGTTCGGGCTGTACAGAAGTCCATATTTGACCTACTGAATATATTTTTGGCCCAAGAGTCCTTAAACACTAACTTACTATACATAATCATTGACTTCCGTTCTGATTCCCTTTACTAGCCAAAAGTTCCATGAAAGGTTTTTTTAATGGTTTTTAAACAAATAATACATTATTTTTTTTATTTTATTTTTTACATGTTTGGGCTGTACAGAAGTCCATATTTGACCTACTGAATATATTTTTTGCCCAAGAGTCCTTAAACACTAACTTACTATTCATACTCATTGACTTCCATCTGATTCCCTTTCCTATCCAAAAGTTCCATGAAAGGTTTTTTTAAAGGTTTAAAAAAAAAAAAAAAAAAGTTTATTTATTTTTTTCTTTTATACATGTTAGGGCTATACAGAAGTCCATATTTGACCTACTGAATATATTTTTGGCCCAAGAGTCCTTAAACACTAACTTACTATACATACTCATTGACTTCCCTTATAATTCCCATTACTAGCCAAAAGTTCCACAAAAGATTTTTTGAAAGTTTTTTTTGAAAGATTTTATTATTTTTTATTTATTTTTATTTTTTACATGCTATGGCTGTACAGAAGTCCATATTTGACCTACTGAATATATTTTTGGTCCAAGAGTCCTTAAACAGTAACTTACTATACATACTCATTGACTTCCGTTCTGATTCCCTTTACTAGCCAAAAGTTCCACGAAAGGTTTTTTTCAAAGGTTTTTTAAAGTTTTTTTTATTTATTTATTTATTTATTTATTTTACATGTTAGGGCTGTACAGAAGTCCATTTTTGACCTACTGAATATATTTTTGGCCCAAGAGTCCTTAAACACTAACTTATATATACTCATTGACTTGTGTTCTGATTCCCATTACTAGCCAAAAGTTCCATGAAAGGTTTTTTTAAAGGTTTTTTTAAAGTTTTTTACATTCATTTTTTATTTTATTTTTTTACATGCTATGGCTGTACTGAAGTCCATATTTGACCTACGAAATATATTTTTGGCCCAAGAGTCCTTAAACATTAACTTACTATACATACTCATTGACTTCCTTTCTGATTCCCTTTACTAGCCAAAAGTTCCACGAAAGGTTTTTTTCAAAGGTTTTTTAAAGTTTTTTTATTTTATTTATTTATTTATTTTTATGTTATGGCTGTACAGAAGTCCATATTTGACCTAATGAACACATTTTTGGCCCAAGAGTCCTTAAACACTAACTTACTATACATACTCATTGATTTCCGTTCTGATTCCCTTTACTAGCCAAAAGTTCCACGAAAGGTTTTTTTCAAAGGTTTTTTAAAGTTTTTTTTATTTATTTATTTATTATGTTATGGCTGTACAGAAGTCCATATTTGACCTACTGAACACATTTTTGGCCCAAGAGTCCTTAAACACTAAGTTACTATACATACTCATTGACTTCCCTTATGATTCCCATTACTACCCAAAAGTTCCACAAAAGTTTTTTTTAAAGTTATTTTTATTTTATTAGTTTTTTTTTTTTTTTTACATGCTATGGCTGTACAGAAGTCCATTTTTGACCTACTGAACATATTTTTGGCCCAAGAGTCCTTAAACACTGACTTACTATACATATTGACTTCCGTTCTGATTCCATTTCCTATCCAAAAGTTCCATGAAAGGTTTTTTTAAAGGTTAAAAAAAAAAAAAAAAAAAGTTTATTTATTATTTTATTTTTTACATGTTAGGGCTGTACAGAAGTCCATATTTGACCTACTGAATATATTTTTGGCCCAAGAGTCCTTAAACACTAACTTACTATACATACTCATTGACTTCCTTTCTTATTCCCTTTACTAACCAAAAGTTCCATGAAAGGTTTTTTTAATGGTTTTTAAACAAATAATACATTATTATTTTTATTTTATTTTTTACATGTTTGGGCTGTACAGAAGTCCATATTTGACCTACTGAATATATTTTTGGTCCAAGAGTCCTTAAACAGTAACTTACTATACATACTCATTGACTTCCGTTCTGATTCCCTTTACTAGCCAAAAGTTCCACGAAAGGTTTTTTTCAAAGGTTTTTTAAAGTTTTTTTATTTATTTATTTATTTATTTATTTTACATGTTAGGGCTGTACAGAAGTCCATTTTTGACCTACTGAATATATTTTTGGCCCAAGAGTCCTTAAACACTAACTTATATATACTCATTGACTTGTGTTCTGATTCCCATTACTAGCCAAAAGTTCCATGAAAGGTTTTTTTAAAGGTTTTTTTAAAGTTTTTTACATTCATTTTTTATTTTATTTTTTTACATGCTATGGCTGTACTGAAGTCCATATTTGACCTACGAAATATATTTTTGGCCCAAGAGTCCTTAAACATTAACTTACTATACATACTCATTGACTTCCTTTCTGATTCCCTTTACTAGCCAAAAGTTCCACGAAAGGTTTTTTTCAAAGGTTTTTTAAAGTTTTTTTATTTTATTTATTTATTTATTTTTATGTTATGGCTGTACAGAAGTCCATATTTGACCTAATGAACACATTTTTGGCCCAAGAGTCCTTAAACACTAACTTACTATACATACTCATTGATTTCCGTTCTGATTCCCTTTACTAGCCAAAAGTTCCACGAAAGGTTTTTTTCAAAGGTTTTTTAAAGTTTTTTTTATTTATTTATTTATTATGTTATGGCTGTACAGAAGTCCATATTTGACCTACTGAACACATTTTTGGCCCAAGAGTCCTTAAACACTAAGTTACTATACATACTCATTGACTTCCCTTATGATTCCCATTACTACCCAAAAGTTCCACAAAAGTTTTTTTTAAAGTTATTTTTATTTTATTAGTTTTTTTTTTTTTTTTACATGCTATGGCTGTACTGAAGTCCATATTTGACCTACTGAACATATTTTTGGCCCAAGAGTCCTTAAAGACTAACTTACTATACATAATCATTGACTTCCGTTCTGATTCCCTTTACTAGCCAAAAGTTCCATGAAAGGTTTTTTTCAAAGGTTTAAAAAAAAAAAAAAAAAAAGTTTATTTATTATTTTATTTTTTACATGTTAGGGCTGTACAGAAGTCCATATTTGACCTACTGAATATATTTTTGGCCCAAGAGTCCTTAAACACTAACTTACTATACATAATCATTGACTTCCGTTCTGATTCCCTTTACTAGCCAAAAGTTCCATGAAAGGTTTTTTTAATGGTTTTTAAACAAATAATACATTATTATTTTTATTTTATTTTTTACATGTTTGGGCTGTACAGAAGTCCATATTTTGACCTACTGAATATATTTTTTGCCCAAGAGTCCTTAAACACTAACTTACTATTCATACTCATTGACTTCCATCTGATTCCCTTTCCTATCCAAAAGTTCCATGAAAGGTTTTTTTAAAGGTTAAAAAAAAAAAAAAAAAAAGTTTATTTATTTTTTTCTTTTATACATGTTAGGGCTATACAGAAGTCCATATTTGACCTACTGAATATATTTTTGGCCCAAGAGTCCTTAAACACTAACTTACTATACATACTCATTGACTTCCCTTATAATTCCCATTACTAGCCAAAAGTTCCACAAAGGATTTTTTGAAAGTTTTTTTTGAAAGATTTTATTATTTTTTATTTATTTTTATTTTTTACATGCTATGGCTGTACAGAAGTCCATATTTGACCTACTGAATATATTTTTGGTCCAAGAGTCCTTAAACAGTAACTTACTATACATACTCATTGACTTCCGTTCTGATTCCCTTTACTAGCCAAAAGTTCCACGAAAGGTTTTTTTCAAAGGTTTTTTAAAGTTTTTTTATTTATTTATTTATTTATTTATTTTACATGTTAGGGCTGTACAGAAGTCCATTTTTGACCTACTGAATATATTTTTGGCCCAAGAGTCCTTAAACACTAACTTATATATACTCATTGACTTGTGTTCTGATTCCCATTACTAGCCAAAAGTTCCATGAAAGGTTTTTTTAAAGGTTTTTTAAAGTTTTTTACATTCATTTTTTATTTTATTTTTTTACATGCTATGGCTGTACTGAAGTCCATATTTGACCTACGAAATATATTTTTGGCCCAAGATTCCTTAAACACTCACTTAGTATGCATAGTCATTGACTTCCCTTATGATTCCCTTTACTAGCCAAAAGTTCCATGAAAGGTTTTTTTCAAAGTTTTTTTTTATTTTATTTATTTATTTTTTATGTTATGACTGTACAGAAGACAATATTTGACCTACTGAACACATTTTTGGCCCAATAGTCCTTAAACACTAACTTACTATACATACTCATTGACTTCCGTTCTGATTCCCTTTACTAGCCAAAAGTTCCACGAAAGGTTTTTTTCAAAGGTTTTTTAAAGGTTTTTTTATTTTATTAGTTTTTGTTTTGTTTTTACATGCTATGGCTTTACAGAAGTCAATTTTTGACCTACTGAATATATTTTTGGCCCAAGAGTCCTTAAACACTAACTTATAGTAAGTTAGTGTTTAAGGACTCTTGGGCCAAAAATATATTCAGTAGGTCAAATATGGACTTCTGTACAGCCCTAATATGTAAAAAATAAAATTAAAAAAAAAAAATTTGTTTTGTTTTTTTAAAACCTTTAAAAAAACCTTTCATGGAACTTTTGGCTAGTAAAGGGAATCAGAACGGAAGTCAATGAGTATGTATAGTAAGTTAGTGTTCAAGGACTCTTGGGCCAAAAATGTGTTCATTAGGTCAAATATGGACTTCTGTACAGCCATAACATATACAAACAAAAAGAAAACTAATAAAATAAAAAAAATTAAAAAAAAACCTTTAAAAAAACCTTTTGTGGAACTTTTGGGTAGTAATGGGAATCATAAGAGAAGTCAATGAGTATGTATAGGAAGTTAGTGTTTAAGGACTCTTGGGCCAAAAATATGTTCAGTAGGTCAAACATGTACTTCAGTACAGCCATAGCATGTAAAAAAATAAAATTAAAAATAAATTAAAAAAACTTTAAAAAACCATTGAAAAAAACCTTTCGTGGAACTTTTGGCTAGTAATGGGAATCATAAGAGAAGTCAATGAGTATGTATAGGAAGTTAGTGTTTAAGGACTCTTGGGCCAAAAATATGTTCAGTAGGTCAAACATGTACTTCAGTACAGCCATAGCATGTAAAAAAATAAATTAAAAAAACTTTAAAAAACCATTGAAAAAAACCTTTCGTGGAACTTTTGGCTAGTAAAGGGAATCAGAAAGGAAGTCAATGAGTATGTATAGTAAGTTAGTGTTTAAGGACTCTTGGGCCAAAAATATATTCAGTAGGTCAAATATGGACTTCTGTACAGCCCTAACATGTAAAAAATAAAATAATAAATAAACTTTTTTTTTTTTTTTTTTTTAAACCTTTAAAAAAACCTTTCATGGAACTTTTGGCTAGTAAAGGGAATCAGAACGGAAGTCAATGAGTATGTATAGTAACTTAGTGTTTAAGGACTCTTGGGCCAAAAATGTGTTCAGTAGGTCAAATATGGACTTCTGTACAGCCATAACATAATAAATAAATAAATTAAAAAAACTTAAAAAAACCTTTGAAAAAAACCTTTCGTGGAACTTTTGGCTAGTATAGGGAATCAGAACGGAAATCAATGAGTATGTATAGTAAGTTAGTGTTTAAGGACTCTTGGGCCAAAAATGTGTTCATTAGGTCAAATATGGACTTCTGCACAGCCATAACATAAAAATAAATAAATAAATAAAATAAAAAAACTTTAAAAAACCTTTGAAAAAAACCTTTCGTGGAACTTTTGGCTAGTAAAGGGAATCAGAACGGAAGTCAATGGGTATGTATAGTAAGTTAGTGTTTAAGGACTCTTGGGCCAAAAATATATTATGTAGGTCAAATATGGACTTCTGTACAGCCCTAACATGTAAAAAATAAAATAATAAATACACTTTTTTTTTTTTTTTTTTTTAAACCTTTAAAAAAACCTTTCATGGAACTTTTGGCTAGTAAAGGGAATCAGAACGGAAGTCAATGAGTATGTATAGTAAGTTAGTGTTCAAGGACTCTTGGGCCAAAAATGTGTTCATTAGGTCAAATATGGACTTCTGTACAGCCCTAACATGTAAAAAATAAAATAAAAAAGAAACTTTTTTTTTTTTTTTTTTTTTTTTTAAACCTTTAAAAAAAACTTTCATAGAACTTTTGGCTAGGAAAGGGTATCAGAACAGAAGTCAATAAGTATGTATAGTAAGTTAGTGTTTAAGGACTCTTGGGCCAAAAATATGTTCAGTAGGTCAAATATGGACTTCTGTACAGCCATAGCATGTAAAAACAAAAAAAAAAACTAATAAAATAAAAAAAACTTTAAAAAAAACTTTTGTGGAACTTTTGGGTAGTAATGGGAATCATAAGGGAAGTCAATGAGTATGTATCACTTAGAGTCCTTAAACACTTAGTGTTTAAGGACTCTTGGGCCAAAAATGTGTTCAGTAGGTCAAATATGGACTTCTGTACAGCCATAACATAATAAATAAATACATTTAAAAAACTTTAAAAAACCTTTGAAAAAAACCTTTCGTGGTACTTTAGCCTAGTAAAGGGAATCATAAGGGAAGTCAATGAGTATGTATAGTAAGTTAGTGTTTAAGGACTCTTGGGCCAAAAATATATTCCGTAGGTCAAATATGGACTTCTGTACAGCCATAACATAAAAAATAAATAAATAAATAAAACTTTAAAAAACCTTTCGTGGAACTTTTGGCTAGTAAAGGGAATCAGAAAGGAAGTCAATGAGTATGTATAGTAAGTTAGTGTTTAAGGACTCTTGGGCCAAAAATATATTCAGAAGGTCAAATATGGACTTCTGTACAGCCCTAACATGTAAAAAATAAAATAAAAAAGAAACTTTTTTTTTTTTTTTTTTTTTTTTTAAACCTTTAAAAAAAACTTTCATAGAACTTTTGGCTAGGAAAGGGTATCAGAACAGAAGTCAATAAGTATGTATAGTAAGTTAGTGTTTAAGGACTCTTGGGCCAAAAATATGTTCAGTAGGTCAAATATGGACTTCTGTACAGCCATAGCATGTAAAAACAAAAAAAAAAACTAATAAAATAAAAAAAACTTTAAAAAAAACTTTTGTGGAACTTTTGGGTAGTAATGGGAATCATAAGGGAAGTCAATGAGTATGTATCACTTAGAGTCCTTAAACACTTAGTGTTTAAGGACTCTTGGGCCAAAAATGTGTTCAGTAGGTCAAATATGGACTTCTGTACAGCCATAACATAATAAATAAATACATTTAAAAAACTTTAAAAAACCTTTGAAAAAAACCTTTCGTGGTACTTTAGCCTAGTAAAGGGAATCATAAGGGAAGTCAATGAGTATGTATAGTAAGTTAGTGTTTAAGGACTCTTGGGCCAAAAATATATTCCGTAGGTCAAATATGGACTTCAGTACAGCCATAGCATGTAAAAAAATAAAATAAAAAGTGTATAGCCATAACATATAAAAAAAAAAAACCTGATAAAATAAAAAAAACTTTAAAAAAACTTTAAAAAAAAACTTTCGTGGAACTTTTGGTTAGTAAAGGGACTCATAAGGGAAGTCAATGACTATGCATACTAAGTTAGTGTTTAAGGACTCTTTGGCCAAAAATATGTTCAGTAGATCAAATATGGATTTCTGTACAGCCATAACATATATAAAAAAAAAAAAACTAATAAAATAAAAAAACCTTTAAAAAAAACTTTTGTGGAACTTTTGGCTAGTGATGGGAATCATAAGGGAAGTCAATGAGTATGTATAGTAAGTTACTGTTTAAGGACTCTTGGGCCAAAAATATATTCAGTAGGTCAAATATGGACTTCTGTACAGCCATAGCATGTAAAAAATAAAAATAAATAAAAAATAATAAAATCTTTCAAAAAAAACTTTCAAAAAATCTTTTGTGGAACTTTTGGCTAGTAATGTGAATTACAAGGGAAGTCAATGAGTATGTATATTAAGTTATTGTTTAAGGATTCTTGAACCAAAAATATGTCCAGTAGGTCAAATATGGTCTTCTGTATAGCCATAACATGTGAAAAAAATAACATTTAAAAAAATATCTTTTTTTTTTCTAAAACATTAAAAAAAAAACTTTCGTGGACGTTTTGGCTAATAAAGAGAATCATAAGAGAAGTCAATAAGTATGTATAGTAAGTTAGTGTTTATGACTCTTGAACCAAAAATATGTTCAGTAGGTCAAATATAGACTTCTCTACAGGCATAACATAAAAAATAAAAATAAAAAACCTTAAAAAAACATTTGTGGAACTTTTGGCTAGAAATGGGAATCAGAAAGGAAGTTATTGAGTATGTATAGTGTTAGAGTTTAAAAACTGTTGATCCAAAAATATGTTCAGTAGATCAAATATGGACTTCTGTACAGCCATAACCTGTTATAAGTTGTTATTACAGGTTATGGCTGTACAGAAGTCCATAACTATCTAATGGACTTACTAACTTACTTAGTAACTATGCTTACTAACTATCTTACTAACTACAACTGCCTAAACTATGCAAAACTTAAAATGTTATGTTTTGCTTTCTGCTAGATTGCATAGAAAACTGAATATTTTCCGTTGTGCGTTGAAGACAACACAAACATGTATGTTGTTGCAATGTATTGCAACAAGTAACTCATGCCGTTGTGCATTAAATGCTGTTGCATTGCACTGCATACACGAGCTAACTTAATACGCTGTGCATTTAACTATAAATATAACAAACATATGTGCTTGCAGTGTATACAAACAAACTCATTCCGTTATGAATTGAACAGAGATCACAACATAATTGTTGCATTGCATACACTATCTATAACTTAATCCATTATTCAGTGAAGAACAACCTTGAAATGCTCTGTTTAGATACAAAAAGAAAATAGAATAATATGTTCTGTTTAAATGAATTGCATAAAAAATTATATTATGTATATTATAGAAGAGATAATATATTTTGACCATCTAACTTAATGCGTTCTGTATTAAGGAGATAACAACATGTGAACATGACATACAAGAAAGTGCATACAAGCATTTAAGAGACAAGTGCCTTTGCATTGCATACCAGAACTCGTTGTGGATCGAATAGATAATGCTGTTGCATTGCAATGCATATAAGAAATCGTTGTGCATTTAAGAGATAATTGCTTTTGCATTACAGTGCATACAGAAACTTGTGCATTGAAGAGATCAGTGCTTTTACATTGCATTGCATACCAGAACTCGTTGTGGATCGAATAGATAATGCTGTTGCAATAAATCGATGTTCACTGCAGAGATAAGTGCTGTTGCAATTGCAATGCATTCGAAAACTCGTTGTGCATTAAATAATTAATTGCGTTTGCATTGCAATGCATACAAGTACACGTTGTGCATTAAAGAGATTAAGTGCTTTTGCATTGCAGTGCATATAAAATTCGTTATGTATTGAATAGATTATTGCGTTTGCATTGCAATGAATACAAGAACACGTTCTCCATTGAAGAGATAAGTGCTTCTGCAATGCATTGCATACAGGATCTCGCTGTGCATTGAAGAGATTAGTGCTTTTGCAATGCATACAAGTACTCGTTGTGCATTGAAGCGATTAGGGCTTTTGTAATGCATACAAGAACTAGTTGTGCATTGAAGAGATTAGTGCTTTTGTATTGCATTGCATAGAAAAACTCGATGTGCACTGCAGAGATAAGTGCTGTTGCAATTGTAATGCATATAAGAAATCGTTGTGCATTGAAGAGATTAGTGCTTTTGCATTGCATTGCACACAGGAACTCGTTGTGCATTGAAGAGATTAGTGCTTTTGCATTGCACACAGGAACTCGTTGTGCATTGAAGAGTTTAGTGCTTTCCCAATGCAATGCATACAACAACTCGTTGTGCATTAAATCATTTATTGCGTTTGCATTGCATTGCATACAAGAACTCGTGCATTGAAGAGTAAGTGCTGTTGCATTGCAATGCATATAAGCAATCGTTGTGCATTGAAGAGATCAGTGCGTTTGCTTTACAATGCATATAAGTACACGTTGTGCATTGAAGAGATTAGTGCTTTTGCATTGCATTGCATACAAGAACTCGATGTGCACTGAAGAGAAAAGTGCTGTTGCAATTGCAATGCATATAAGAAATCGTTTATTGCGTTTATTAAGAGATTATTGCGTTTGCATTGCATTGAATACTAGAACTCGTTCTGCATTGAATATGTAAGTGCTTTTGCATTGCAATCAAGAACTCGTGCATTAAAGAGATAAGTGCTTTTGCAATGCATTTCATACAATAAATCGATGTGCACTGCAGAGATAAGTGCTGTTGCAATTGCAATGCATATAAGAAATTGTTGTGCATTGAAGAAGATAAGTACTTCTGCAATGCAGTAGATACAGGAACTCGTTGTGCTTTGAAGAGATTAGTGCTTTTGTATTGCATTGGACACAGGAACTCGTTGTGCATTGAAGAGATTAGTGCTTTTACATTGCAATGCATACGAAAACTCGTTGTGCATTAAATAATTAATTGCGTTTGCATTGCAATGCATACAAGTACACGTTGTGCATTGAAGAGATTAGTGCTTTTGCATTGCAGTGCATATAAAATTCGTTATGTGATTATTGCAATGATAGATTATTGCGTTTGCATTGCATTGCATACAAGAACTTGCTGTGTGTTGAAGACATTAGTGCTTAAGAACTCGATGTAAACTGCAGAGATAAGTGCTGTTGCAACTAAGAAATAGTTGTGCATTGAAGAGATAATTGCTTCTGCATTGCATTGTATACAAGAACTCGTGCATTAAATAATTGATTGCGTTTGCATTGCATACAAGAACTTGTGTATTGAAGAGATTGGTGCTTTTACAATGCAATGCATACAAAAACTCGTGCATTAAATAATTGATTGCGTTTGCATTGCATACAAGAACTTGTGCATTGAAGAGACAACTGCTTTTGCAATGCATACAAGAACTCGTGCATTAGAGATTAGTGCTTTTGCATTGCATACAAGAACTCGTTGCGCATTTTGCAATAGCAAGTGCTTATAGCAACATCTGTCTTTTTTCAAATAGTTTGTCTCATATGTGCTGTGTGCACATCTAAAAGTGTATCTTTATTATCTCTGTGTTATCTCTAATATGTTATTCTTCAAGTATTCCTCGGATAAAGTTATGTTGAATAATGCTCTCAAGCATTACAATCCTCTCTCAATTCTCTCAATCCTCACTGCAAAGGCATAGGTATATCTCCTCAATGCACCTCAGAATAAATTGTCTTGCCAGGAGTAACCCATTATGCCATTATAATAAAAAAAAACTTTTAAAAACCTTTGAAAAAACCTTTCATGGAACTTATGTCTAGTAAATGGAATCAGAACAGAAGTAAATGAGTATGTATAGTAACTTAGTGTTTAAGGACTCTTGGGCCAAAAATGTGTTCAGTAGGTCAAATATGGACTTCTGTACAGCCATAACATAATAAATAAATGAATAAATAAATAAATAAAACTTTAAAAAACCTTTGAAAAAAACCTTTCGTGGAACTTTTGGCTAGTAAAGGGAATCAGACCGGAAGTCAATGAGTATGTATAGTAAGTTAGTGTTTAAGGACTCTTGGGCCAAAAATGTGTTCATTAGGTCAAATATGGACTTCTGTACAGCCATAACATAAAAAATAAATAAATAAATAAATAAAACTTTAAAAAACCTTTGAAAAAACCTTTCGTGGAACTTTTGGCTAGGAAAGGGAATCAGAACGGAAGTCAATAAGTATGTATAGTAAGTTAGAGCTTAAGGACTCCTGGGCCAAAAATATGTTCAGTAGGTCAAATATGGACTTCTGTACAGCCATAGCATGTAAAAACAAAAAAAAAAAACTAATAAAATAAAAAAAACTTTAAAAAAACCTTTTGTGGAACTTTTGGGTAGTAATGGGAATCATAAGGGAAGTCAATGAGTATGTATAGTAACTTAGTGTTTAAGGACTCTTGGGCCAAAAATAAATTCAGTAGGTCAAATATGGACTTCTGTACAGCCATAGCATGTAAAAACTAAAAATAAATAAAAAATAATAAAATCTTTCAAAAAAAACTTTCAAAAAATCTTTTGTGGAACTTTTGGCTGGTAATAGGAATTATAAGGGAAGTCAATGAGTATGTATAGTAAGTTAGTGTTTAAGGACTCTTGGGCCAAAAATGTGTTCATTAGGTCAAATATGGACTTCTGTACAGCCCTAACATGTAAAAAATAAAAAAATATTATTTTTTTTTTAAACCTTTAAAAAAACCTTTCATGGAACTTTTGGATAGGAAAGGGAATCAGAACGGAAGTCAATGAGTATGTATAGTAAGTTAGTGTTAAAGGACTCTTTGGCCAAAAATATGTTCAGCAGGTCAAATATGTACTTCTGTACAGCCATAGCATGTAAAAAAAATAATAATAAAAATAATGTATTATTTTGTTTAAAAACCATTAAAAAAACCTTTCATGGAACTTTTGGCTAGTAAAGGGAATCAGAACGGAAGTCAATGATTATGTATAGTAAATTAGTGTTTAAGGACTCTTGGGCCAAAAATATGTTCAGTAGGTCAAATATGGACTTCAGTACAGCCATAGCATGTAAAAAAATAAAATAAAAAAAACTTTAAAAAACCATTGAAAAAAACCTTTCGTGGAACTTTTGGCTAGTAAAGGGAATCAGAAGGGAAGTCAATGAGTATGTATAGTAAGTTAGTGTTTTAGGACTCTTGGGCCAAAAATATATTCAGTAGGTCAAATATGGACTTCTGTATAGCCCTAACATGTAAAAAAGAAAAAAAGAAAAAAACTTTTTTTTTTTTTTTTAACCTTTAAAAAAAACCTTTCATGGAACTTTTGGATAGGAAAAGGAATCAGATGGAAGTCAATGAGTATGAATAGTAAGTTAGTGTTTAAGGACTCTTGGGCAAAAAATATATTCAGTAGGTCAAATATGGACTTCTGTACAGCCCAAACATGTAAAAAATAAAATAAAAATAATAATGTATTATTTGTTTAAAAACCATTAAAAAAACCTTTCATGGAACTTTTGGCTAGTAAAGGGAATCAGAACGGAAGTCAATGATTATGTATAGTAAGTTAGTGTTTAAGGACTCTTGGGCCAAAAATATGTTCAGTAGGTCAAACATGTACTTCAGTACAGCCATAGCATGTAAAAAAATAAAATAAAAAATAAAAAAAACTTTAAAAAACCATTGAAAAAAAACTTTCGTGGAACTTTTGGCTAGTAAAGGGAATCAGAAAGGAAGTCAATGAGTATGTATAGTAAGTTAGTGTTTAAGGACTATTGGGCCAAAAATGTGTTCAGTAGGTCAAATATGGACTTCTGTACAGTCATAACATAAAAAAAAAAAAAAATAAATAAAAAAAACCTTTGAAAAAAACCTTTCATGGAACTTTTGGCTAGTAATGGGAATCATAACACAAGTCAATGAGAATGTATAAGTTAGTGTTTAAGGACTCTTGGGCCAAAAATATATTCAGTAGGTCAAATATGGACTTCTGTACAGTCACAACATAAATAAATAAATAAAAAAAACTTTAAAAAACCTTTGAAAAAAACCTTTCGTGGAACTTTTGGCTAGTAAAGGGAATCAGAAGGGAAGTCAATGACTAGGCATACTAAGTGAGTGTTTAAGGACTCTTGGGCCAAAAATATATTTCGTAGGTCAAATATGGACTTCAGTACAGTCATAGCATGTAAAAAAATTAAATAAAAAATGAATGTAAAAAACTTTAAAAAAACCTTTAAAAAAACCTTTCGTGGAACTTTTGGCTAGTAATGGGAATCATAACACAAGTCAATGAGTATGTATAAGTTAGTGTTTAAGGACTCTTGGGCCAAAAACATATTCAGTAGGTCAAAAATGGACTTCTGTACAGCCCTAACATGTAAAATAAAAAATAAATAAATAAATAAATAAACTTTAAAAAAACCTTTAAAAAAACCTTTCGTGGAACGTTTGGCAAGTAATGGGAATCATAAGGGAAGTCAATGAGTATGTATAGTAAGTTAGTGTTTAAGGACTCTTCGGCCAAAAATATGTTCAGTAGGTCAAATATGGATTTCTGTATAGCCATAACATATAAAAAAAAAAAACCTGATAAAATAAAAAAAACTTTTAAAAAACTTAAAAAAAAACCTTTTGTGGAACTTTTGGCTAGTGATGGGAATCATAAGGGAAGTCAATGAGTATGTATAGTAAGTTAGTGTTTAAGGACTCTTGGGCCAAAAATGTGTTCAGTAGGTCAAATATGGACTTCTGTACAGCCATAACATAAAAAATAAAAAATAAATAAAAATAAAAAAACCTTTGAAAAAAACCTTTCGTGGAACTTTTGGTTAGTAAAGAAAATCATAAGGGAATTCAATGACTATGCATACTAAGTTAGTGTTTAAGGACTCTTTGGCCAAAAATATGTTCAGTAGGTCAAATATGGACTTCTGTACAGCCATAGCATGTAAAAAAAAAAAAAATAATAATAATTTATTATTTTGTTTAAAAACCTTTAAAAAACCTTTCATGGAACTTTTGGCTAGTAAAGGGAATCAGAACGGAAGTCAGTGAGTATGTATAGTAAGTTACTGTTTAAGGACTCTTGGACCAAAAATATATTCAGTAGGTCAAATATGGACTTCTGTACAGCCATAGCATGTAAAAAATAAAAATTAATAAAAATTAATAAAATCTTTCAAAAAAAGCTTTCAAAAAATCTTTTGTGGAACTTTTGGCTAGTAATGGGAATTATAAGGGAAGTCAATGAGTATGTATAGTAAGTTAGTGTTTTAGGACTCTTGGGCCAAAAATATATTCAGTAGGTCAAATATGGACTTCTGTATAGCCCTAACATGTAAAAAATAAAAAAATAAATAAACTTTTTTTTTTTTTTTTTAAACCTTTAAAAAAACCTTTCATGGAACTTTTGGATAGGAAAAGGAATCAGATGGAAGTCAATGAGTATGAATAGTAAGTTAGTGTTTAAGGACTCTTGGGCAAAAAATATATTCAGTAGGTCAAATATGGACTTCTGTACAGCCCAAACATGTAAAAAATAAAATAAAAATAATAATGTATTATTTGTTTAAAAACCATTAAAAAAACCTTTCATGGAACTTTTGGCTAGTAAAGGGAATCAGAACGGAAGTCAATGATTATGTATAGTAAGTTAGTGTTTAAGGACTCTTGGGCCAAAAATATGTTCAGTAGGTCAAACATGTACTTCAGTACAGCCATAGCATGTAAAAAAATAAAATAAAAAATAAAAAAAACTTTAAAAAACCATTGAAAAAAAACTTTCGTGGAACTTTTGGCTAGTAAAGGGAATCATAAGGGAAGTCAATGACTATGCATACTAAGTGAGTGTTTAAGGACTCTTGGGCCAAAAATATATTTTGTAGGTCAAATATGGACTTCAGTACAGCCATAGCATGTAAAAAAATAAAATAAAAAATGAATGTAAAAAACTTTAAAAAACCTTTAAAAAAACCTTTGGCTAGTAATGGGAATCATAACACAAGTCAATGAGTATGTATAAGTTAGTGTTTAAGGACTCTTGGGCCAAAAATATATTCAGTAGGTCAAAAATGGACTTCTGTACAGCCCTAACATGTAAAATAAAAAATAAATAAATAAATAAAAAAACTTTAAAAAAACCTTTCGTGGAACTTTTGGCAAGTAATGGGAATCATAAGGGAAGTCAATGAGTATGTATAGTAAGTTAGTGTTTAAGGACTCTTCGGCCAAAAATATGTTCAGTAGGTCAAATATGGATTTCTGTATAGCCATAACATATAAAAAAAAAAACCTGATAAAATAAAAAAACTTTAAAAAAACTTTAAAAAAAAACCTTTTGTGGAACTTTTGGCTAGTGATGGGAATCATAAGGGAAGTCAATGAGTATGTATAGTAACTTAGTGTTTAAGGACTCTTGGGCCAAAAATGTGTTCAGTAGGTCAAATATGGACTTCTGTACAGCCATAACATAAAAAATAAAAAATAAATAAAAATAAAAAAACCTTTGAAAAAAACCTTTCGTGGAACTTTTGGTTAGTAAAGAAAATCATAAGGGAATTCAATGACTATGCATACTAAGTTAGTGTTTAAGGACTCTTTGGCCAAAAATATGTTCAGTAGGTCAAATATGGACTTCTGTACAGCCATAGCATGTAAAAAAAAAAAAAATAATAATAATTTATTATTTTGTTTAAAAACCTTTAAAAAACCTTTCATGGAACTTTTGGCTAGTAAAGGGAATCAGAACGGAAGTCAATGAGTATGTATAGTAAGTTACTGTTTAAGGACTCTTGGACCAAAAATATATTCAGTAGGTCAAATATGGACTTCTGTACAGCCATGGCATGTAAAAAATAAAAATAAATAAAAAATAATAAAATCTTTCAAAAAAAACTTTCAAAAAATCTTTTGTGGAACTTTTGGCTAGTAATGGGAATTATAAGGGAAGTCAATGAGTATGTATAGTAAGTTAGTGTTTAAGGACTCTTGGGCCAAAAATATATTCAGTAGGTCAAATATGGACTTCTGTATAGCCCTAACATGTAAAAAAGAAAAAAATAAATAAACTTTTTTTTTTTAAACCTTTAAAAAAACCTTTCATGGAACTTTTGGATAGGAAAAGGAATCAGATGGAAGTCAATGAGTATGAATAGTAAGTTAGTGTTTAAGGACTCTTGGGCAAAAAATATATTCAGTAGGTCAAATATGGACTTCTGTACAGCCCAAACATGTAAAAAATAAAATAAAAATAATAATGTATTATTTGTTTAAAAACCATTAAAAAAACCTTTCATGGAACTTTTGGCTAGTAAAGGGAATCAGAACGGAAGTCAATGATTATGTATAGTAAGTTAGTGTTTAAGGACTCTTGGGCCAAAAATATGTTCAGTAGGTCAAACATGTACTTCAGTACAGCCATAGCATGTAAAAAAATAAAAAATAAAATAAAAAAAACTTTAAAAAAACTTTAAAAAAAACCTTTTGTGGAACTTTTGGCTAGTGATGGGAATCATAAGGGAAGTGAATGAGTATGTATAGTAAGTTAGTGTTTAAGGAGTCTTGGGCCAAAAATGTGTTCAGTAGGTCAAACATGTACTTCAGTACAGCCATAGCATGTAAAAAAATAAAATAAAAAATAAAAAAAACTTTAAAAAACCATTGAAAAAAAACTTTCGTGGAACTTTTGGCTAGTAAAGGGAATCAGAAAGGAAGTCAATGAGTATGTATAGTAAGTTAGTGTTTAAGGACTATTGGGCCAAAAATGTGTTCAGTAGGTCAAATATGGACTTCTGTACAGTCATAACATAAAAAATAAATAAATAAAATAAAAAAAACCTTTGAAAAAAACCTTTCATGGAACTTTTGGCTAGTAAAGGGAATCATAAGGGAAGTCAATGACTATGCATACTAAGTGAGTGTTTAAGGACTCTTGGGTCAAAAATATATTTTGTAGGTCAAATATGGACTTCAGTACAGCCATAGCATGTAAAAAAATAAAATAAAAAATGAATGTAAAAAACTTTAAAAAACCTTTAAAAAAACCTTTCATGGAACTTTTGGCTAGTAATGGGAATCATAAGGGAAGTCAATGAGTATGTATAGTAAGTTGGTGTTTAAGGACTCTTCGGCCAAAAATATGTTCAGTAGGTCAAATATGGATTTCTGTATAGCCATAACATATAAAAAAAAAAAACCTGATAAAATAAAAAAAACTTTAAAAAAACTTATAAAAAAACCTTTTGTGGAACTTTTGGCTAGTGATGGGAATCATAAGGGAAGTCAATGAGTATGTATAGTAAGTTAGTGTTTAAGGACTCTTGGGCCAAAAATGTGTTCAGTAGCTCAAATATGGACTTCTGTACAGCCCTAACATGTAAAATAAAAAATAAAAAAATAAATAAAAAAACTTTAAAAAAACCTTTAAAAAAACCTTTGTCTAGTAATGGGAATCATAACACAAGTCAATGAGTATGTATAAGTTAGTGTTTAAGGACTCTTGGGCCAAAAATATATTCAGTAGGTCAAAAATGGACTTCTGTACAGCCCTAACATGTAAAATAAAAAATAAATAAATAAATAAAAAAACTTTAAAAAAACCTTTAAAAAAACCTTTCGTGGAACTTTTGGCAAGTAATGGGAATCATAAGGGAAGTCAATGAGTATGTATAGTAAGTTAGTGTTTAAGGACTCTTCGGCCAAAAATATGTTCAGTAGGTCAAATATGGACTTCTGAACAGCCATAGCATGTAAAAAAAAAAAATAATAATAATTTATTATTTTGTTTAAAAACCTTTAAAAAACCTTTCATGGAACTTTTGGCTAGTAAAGGGAATCAGAACGGAAGTCAGTGAGTATGTATAGTAAGTTACTGTTTAAGGACTCTTGGACCAAAAATATATTCAGTAGGTCAAATATGGACTTCTGTACAGCCATAGCATGTAAAAAATAAAAATTAATAAAAATTAATAAAATCTTTCAAAAAAAACTTTCAAAAAATCTTTTGTGGAACTTTTGGCTAGTAATGGGAATTATAAGGGAAGTCAATGAGTATGTATACTAAGTTAGTGTTTAAGGACTCTTGGGCCAAAAATATATTCAGTAGGTCAAATATGGACTTCTGTATAGCCCTAACATGTAAAAAATAAAAAAATAAATAAACTTTTTTTTTTTTTAAACCTTTAAAAAAACCTTTCATGGAACTTTTGGATAGGAAAAGGAATCAGATGGAAGTCAATGAGTATGAATAGTAAGTTAGTGTTTAAGGACTCTTGGGCCAAAAATATATTCCGTAGGTCAAATATGGACTTCTGTATAGCCCTAACATGTAAAAAAGAAAACAATAAATAAACTTTTTTTTTTTTTAAACCTTTAAAAAAACCTTTCATGGAACTTTTGGATAGGAAAAGGAATCAGATGGAAGTCAATGAGTATGAATAGTAAGTTAGTGTTTAAGGACTCTTGGGCAAAAAATATATTCAGTAGGTCAAATATGGACTTCTGTACAGCCATAGCATGTAAAAAAAATAAAATAAAAATAATAATGTATTATTTGTTTAAAAACCATTAAAAAAACCTTTCATGGAACTTTTGGCTAGTAAAGGGAATCAGAACGGAGGTCAATGATTATGTATAGTAAGTTAGTGTTTAAGGACTCTTGGGCCAAAAATATGTTCAGTAGGTCAAACATGTACTTCAGTACAGCCATAGCATGTAAAAAAATAAAATAAAAAATAAAAAAAACTTTACAAAACCATTGAAAAAAAACTTTCGTGGAACTTTTGGCTAGTTAAGGGAATCAGAAAGGAAGTCAATGAGTATGTATAGTAAGTTAGTTTTTAAGGACTATTGGGCCAAAAATGTGTTCAGTAGGTCAAATATGGACTTCTGTACAGTCATAACATAAAAAATAAATAAATAAAATAAAAAAAACCTTTGAAAAAAACCTTTCATGGAACTTTTGGCTAGTAAAGGGAATCATAAGGGAAGTCAATGACTATGCATACTAAGTGAGTGTTTAAGGACTCTTGGGCCAAAAATATATTTTGTAGGTCAAATATGGACTTCAGTACAGCCATAGCATGTAAAAAAATAAAATAAAAAATGAATGTAAAAAACTTTAAAAAAACCTTTAAAAAAACCTTTCATGGAACTTTTGGCTAGTAATGGGAATCATAACACAAGTCAATGAGTATGTATAAGTTAATGTTTAAGGACTCTTGGGCCAAAAATATATTCAGTAGGTCAAAAATGGACTTCTGTACAGCCCTAACATGTAAAATAAAAAATAAATAAATAAATAAAAAAACTTTAAAAAAACCTTTAAAAAAACCTTTCGTGGAACGTTTGGCAAGTAATGGGAATCATAAGGGAAGTCAATGAGTATGTATAGTAAGTTAGTGTTTAAGGACTATTGGGCCAAAAATGTGTTCAGTAGGTCAAATATGGACTTCTGTACAGCCATAACATAAAAAATAAAAAATAAATAAAAATAAAAAAACCTTTGAAAAAAACCTTTCGTGGAACTTTTGGTTAGTAAAGAAAATCATAAGAGAATTCAATGACTATGCATACTAAGTTAGTGTTTAAGGACTCTTTGGCCAAAAATATGTTCAGTAGGTCAAATATGGACTTCTGTACAGCCATAGCATGTAAAAAAAAAAATAATAATAATAATTTATTATTTTGTTTAAAAACCTTTAAAAAACCTTTCATGGAACTTTTGGCTAGTAAAGGGAATCAGAACGGAAGTCAATGAGTATGTATAGTAAGTTACTGTTTAAGGACTCTTGGACCAAAAATATATTCAGTAGGTCAAATATGGACTTCTGTACAGCCATAGCATGTAAAAAATAAAAAACAATAAAAAATAATAAAATCTTTCAAAAAAAACTTTCAAAAAATCTTTTGTGGAACTTTTGGCTAGTAATGGGAATTATAAGGGAAGTCAATGAGTATGTATAGTAAGTTAGTGTTTAAGGACTCTTGGGCCAAAAATATATTCAGTAGGTCAAATATGGACTTCTGTATAGCCCTAACATGTAAAAAAGAAAAAAAAAAATAAACATTTTTTTTTTTAAACCTTTAAAAAAACCTTTCATGGAACTTTTGGATAGGAAAAGGAATCAGATGGAAGTCAATGAGTATGAATAGTAAGTTAGTGTTTAAGGACTCTTGGGCAAAAAATATATTCAGTAGGTCAAATATGGACTTCTGTACAGCCCAAACATGTAAAAAATAAAAAAAAAATAATAATGTATTATTTGTTTAAAAACCATTAAAAAAACCTTTCATGGAACTTTTGGCTAGTAAAGGGAATCAGAACGGAAGTCAATGATTATGTATAGTAAGTTAGTGTTTAAGGACTCTTGGGCCAAAAATATATTTTGTAGGTCAAATATGGACTTCAGTACAGCCATAGCATGTAAAAAATAAAATAAAAAATGAATGTAAAAAACTTTAAAAAACCTTTAAAAAAACCTTTCATGGAACTTTTGGCTAGTAATGGGAATCATAACACAAGTCAATGAGAATGTATAAGTTAGTGTTTAAGGACTCTTGGGCCAAAAATATATTCAGTAGGTCAAATATGGACTTCTGTACAGTCACAACATAAATAAATAAATAAAAAAAACTTTAAAAAACCTTTGAAAAAAACCTTTCGTGGAACTTTTGGCTAGTAAAGGGAATCAGAAGGGAAGTCAATGACTAGGCATACTAAGTGAGTGTTTAAGGACTCTTGGGCCAAAAATATATTTCGTAGGTCAAATATGGACTTCAGTACAGTCATAGCATGTAAAAAAATTAAATAAAAAATGAATGTAAAAAACTTTAAAAAACCTTTAAAAAAACCTTTCGTGGAACTTTTGGCTAGTAATGGGAATCATAACACAAGTCAATGAGTATGTATAAGTTAGTGTTTAAGGACTCTTGGGCCAAAAACATATTCAGTAGGTCAAAAATGGACTTCTGTACAGCCCTAACATGTAAAATAAAAAATAAATAAATAAATAAATAAACTTTAAAAAAACCTTTAAAAAAACCTTTCGTGGAACGTTTGGCAAGTAATGGGAATCATAAGGGAAGTCAATGAGTATGTATAGTAAGTTAGTGTTTAAGGACTCTTCGGCCAAAAATATGTTCAGTAGGTCAAATATGGATTTCTGTATAGCCATAACATATAAAAAAAAAAAACCTGATAAAATAAAAAAAACTTTTAAAAAACTTAAAAAAAAACCTTTTGTGGAACTTTTGGCTAGTGATGGGAATCATAAGGGAAGTCAATGAGTATGTATAGTAAGTTAGTGTTTAAGGACTCTTGGGCCAAAAATGTGTTCAGTAGGTCAAATATGGACTTCTGTACAGCCATAACATAAAAAATAAAAAATAAATAAAAATAAAAAAACCTTTGAAAAAAACCTTTCGTGGAACTTTTGGTTAGTAAAGAAAATCATAAGGGAATTCAATGACTATGCATACTAAGTTAGTGTTTAAGGACTCTTTGGCCAAAAATATGTTCAGTAGGTCAAATATGGACTTCTGTACAGCCATAGCATGTAAAAAAAAAAAAAATAATAATAATTTATTATTTTGTTTAAAAACCTTTAAAAAACCTTTCATGGAACTTTTGGCTAGTAAAGGGAATCAGAACGGAAGTCAGTGAGTATGTATAGTAAGTTACTGTTTAAGGACTCTTGGACCAAAAATATATTCAGTAGGTCAAATATGGACTTCTGTACAGCCATAGCATGTAAAAAATAAAAATTAATAAAAATTAATAAAATCTTTCAAAAAAAGCTTTCAAAAAATCTTTTGTGGAACTTTTGGCTAGTAATGGGAATTATAAGGGAAGTCAATGAGTATGTATAGTAAGTTAGTGTTTTAGGACTCTTGGGCCAAAAATATATTCAGTAGGTCAAATATGGACTTCTGTATAGCCCTAACATGTAAAAAATAAAAAAATAAATAAACTTTTTTTTTTTTTTTTTAAACCTTTAAAAAAACCTTTCATGGAACTTTTGGATAGGAAAAGGAATCAGATGGAAGTCAATGAGTATGAATAGTAAGTTAGTGTTTAAGGACTCTTGGGCAAAAAATATATTCAGTAGGTCAAATATGGACTTCTGTACAGCCCAAACATGTAAAAAATAAAATAAAAATAATAATGTATTATTTGTTTAAAAACCATTAAAAAAACCTTTCATGGAACTTTTGGCTAGTAAAGGGAATCAGAACGGAAGTCAATGATTATGTATAGTAAGTTAGTGTTTAAGGACTCTTGGGCCAAAAATATGTTCAGTAGGTCAAACATGTACTTCAGTACAGCCATAGCATGTAAAAAAATAAAATAAAAAATAAAAAAAACTTTAAAAAACCATTGAAAAAAAACTTTCGTGGAACTTTTGGCTAGTAAAGGGAATCATAAGGGAAGTCAATGACTATGCATACTAAGTGAGTGTTTAAGGACTCTTGGGCCAAAAATATATTTTGTAGGTCAAATATGGACTTCAGTACAGCCATAGCATGTAAAAAAATAAAATAAAAAATGAATGTAAAAAACTTTAAAAAACCTTTAAAAAAACCTTTGGCTAGTAATGGGAATCATAACACAAGTCAATGAGTATGTATAAGTTAGTGTTTAAGGACTCTTGGGCCAAAAATATATTCAGTAGGTCAAAAATGGACTTCTGTACAGCCCTAACATGTAAAATAAAAAATAAATAAATAAATAAAAAAACTTTAAAAAAACCTTTCGTGGAACTTTTGGCAAGTAATGGGAATCATAAGGGAAGTCAATGAGTATGTATAGTAAGTTAGTGTTTAAGGACTCTTCGGCCAAAAATATGTTCAGTAGGTCAAATATGGATTTCTGTATAGCCATAACATATAAAAAAAAAAACCTGATAAAATAAAAAAACTTTAAAAAAACTTTAAAAAAAAACCTTTTGTGGAACTTTTGGCTAGTGATGGGAATCATAAGGGAAGTCAATGAGTATGTATAGTAACTTAGTGTTTAAGGACTCTTGGGCCAAAAATGTGTTCAGTAGGTCAAATATGGACTTCTGTACAGCCATAACATAAAAAATAAAAAATAAATAAAAATAAAAAAACCTTTGAAAAAAACCTTTCGTGGAACTTTTGGTTAGTAAAGAAAATCATAAGGGAATTCAATGACTATGCATACTAAGTTAGTGTTTAAGGACTCTTTGGCCAAAAATATGTTCAGTAGGTCAAATATGGACTTCTGTACAGCCATAGCATGTAAAAAAAAAAATAATAATAATAATTTATTATTTTGTTTAAAAACCTTTAAAAAACCTTTCATGGAACTTTTGGCTAGTAAAGGGAATCAGAACGGAAGTCAATGAGTATGTATAGTAAGTTACTGTTTAAGGACTCTTGGACCAAAAATATATTCAGTAGGTCAAATATGGACTTCTGTACAGCCATAGCATGTAAAAAATAAAAATAAATAAAAAATAATAAAATCTTTCAAAAAAAACTTTCAAAAAATCTTTTGTGGAACTTTTGGCTAGTAATGGGAATTATAAGGGAAGTCAATGAGTATGTATAGTAAGTTAGTGTTTAAGGACTCTTGGGCCAAAAATATATTCAGTAGGTCAAATATGGACTTCTGTATAGCCCTAACATGTAAAAAAGAAAAAAATAAATAAACTTTTTTTTTTTAAACCTTTAAAAAAACCTTTCATGGAACTTTTGGATAGGAAAAGGAATCAGATGGAAGTCAATGAGTATGAATAGTAAGTTAGTGTTTAAGGACTCTTGGGCAAAAAATATATTCAGTAGGTCAAATATGGACTTCTGTACAGCCCAAACATGTAAAAAATAAAATAAAAATAATAATGTATTATTTGTTTAAAAACCATTAAAAAAACCTTTCATGGAACTTTTGGCTAGTAAAGGGAATCAGAACGGAAGTCAATGATTATGTATAGTAAGTTAGTGTTTAAGGACTCTTGGGCCAAAAATATGTTCAGTAGGTCAAACATGTACTTCAGTACAGCCATAGCATGTAAAAAAATAAAAAATAAAATAAAAAAAACTTTAAAAAAACTTTAAAAAAAACCTTTTGTGGAACTTTTGGCTAGTGATGGGAATCATAAGGGAAGTGAATGAGTATGTATAGTAAGTTAGTGTTTAAGGAGTCTTGGGCCAAAAATGTGTTCAGTAGGTCAAACATGTACTTCAGTACAGCCATAGCATGTAAAAAAATAAAATAAAAAATAAAAAAAACTTTAAAAAACCATTGAAAAAAAACTTTCGTGGAACTTTTGGCTAGTAAAGGGAATCAGAAAGGAAGTCAATGAGTATGTATAGTAAGTTAGTGTTTAAGGACTATTGGGCCAAAAATGTGTTCAGTAGGTCAAATATGGACTTCTGTACAGTCATAACATAAAAAATAAATAAATAAAATAAAAAAAACCTTTGAAAAAAACCTTTCATGGAACTTTTGGCTAGTAAAGTGAATCATAAGGGAAGTCAATGACTATGCATACTAAGTGAGTGTTTAAGGACTCTTGGGTCAAAAATATATTTTGTAGGTCAAATATGGACTTCAGTACAGCCATAGCATGTAAAAAAATAAAATAAAAAATGAATGTAAAAAACTTTAAAAAACCTTTAAAAAAACCTTTCATGGAACTTTTGGCTAGTAATGGGAATCATAAGGGAAGTCAATGAGTATGTATAGTAAGTTGGTGTTTAAGGACTCTTCGGCCAAAAATATGTTCAGTAGGTCAAATATGGATTTCTGTATAGCCATAACATATAAAAAAAAAAAACCTGATAAAATAAAAAAAACTTTAAAAAAACTTATAAAAAAACCTTTTGTGGAACTTTTGGCTAGTGATGGGAATCATAAGGGAAGTCAATGAGTATGTATAGTAAGTTAGTGTTTAAGGACTCTTGGGCCAAAAATGTGTTCAGTAGCTCAAATATGGACTTCTGTACAGCCCTAACATGTAAAATAAAAAATAAAAAAATAAATAAAAAAACTTTAAAAAAACCTTTAAAAAAAACTTTGTCTAGTAATGGGAATCATAACACAAGTCAATGAGTATGTATAAGTTAGTGTTTAAGGACTCTTGGGCCAAAAATATATTCAGTAGGTCAAAAATGGACTTCTGTACAGCCCTAACATGTAAAATAAAAAATAAATAAATAAATAAAAAAACTTTAAAAAAACCTTTAAAAAAACCTTTCGTGGAACTTTTGGCAAGTAATGGGAATCATAAGGGAAGTCAATGAGTATGTATAGTAAGTTAGTGTTTAAGGACTCTTCGGCCAAAAATATGTTCAGTAGGTCAAATATGGACTTCTGAACAGCCATAGCATGTAAAAAAAAAATATAATAATAATTTATTATTTTGTTTAAAAACCTTTAAAAAACCTTTCATGGAACTTTTGGCTAGTAAAGGGAATCAGAACGGAAGTCAGTGAGTATGTATAGTAAGTTACTGTTTAAGGACTCTTGGACCAAAAATATATTCAGTAGGTCAAATATGGACTTCTGTACAGCCATAGCATGTAAAAAATAAAAATTAATAAAAATTAATAAAATCTTTCAAAAAAAACTTTCAAAAAATCTTTTGTGGAACTTTTGGCTAGTAATGGGAATTATAAGGGAAGTCAATGAGTATGTATACTAAGTTAGTGTTTAAGGACTCTTGGGCCAAAAATATATTCAGTAGGTCAAATATGGACTTCTGTATAGCCCTAACATGTAAAAAATAAAAAAATAAATAAACTTTTTTTTTTTTTAAACCTTTAAAAAAACCTTTCATGGAACTTTTGGATAGGAAAAGGAATCAGATGGAAGTCAATGAGTATGAATAGTAAGTTAGTGTTTAAGGACTCTTGGGCCAAAAATATATTCCGTAGGTCAAATATGGACTTCTGTATAGCCCTAACATGTAAAAAAGAAAACAATAAATAAACTTTTTTTTTTTTTAAACCTTTAAAAAAACCTTTCATGGAACTTTTGGATAGGAAAAGGAATCAGATGGAAGTCAATGAGTATGAATAGTAAGTTAGTGTTTAAGGACTCTTGGGCAAAAAATATATTCAGTAGGTCAAATATGGACTTCTGTACAGCCATAGCATGTAAAAAAAATAAAATAAAAATAATAATGTATTATTTGTTTAAAAACCATTAAAAAAACCTTTCATGGAACTTTTGGCTAGTAAAGGGAATCAGAACGGAGGTCAATGATTATGTATAGTAAGTTAGTGTTTAAGGACTCTTGGGCCAAAAATATGTTCAGTAGGTCAAACATGTACTTCAGTACAGCCATAGCATGTAAAAAAATAAAATAAAAAATAAAAAAAACTTTACAAAACCATTGAAAAAAAACTTTCGTGGAACTTTTGGCTAGTTAAGGGAATCAGAAAGGAAGTCAATGAGTATGTATAGTAAGTTAGTTTTTAAGGACTATTGGGCCAAAAATGTGTTCAGTAGGTCAAATATGGACTTCTGTACAGTCATAACATAAAAAATAAATAAATAAAATAAAAAAAACCTTTGAAAAAAACCTTTCATGGAACTTTTGGCTAGTAAAGGGAATCATAAGGGAAGTCAATGACTATGCATACTAAGTGAGTGTTTAAGGACTCTTGGGCCAAAAATATATTTTGTAGGTCAAATATGGACTTCAGTACAGCCATAGCATGTAAAAAAATAAAATAAAAAATGAATGTAAAAAACTTTAAAAAAACCTTTAAAAAAACCTTTCATGGAACTTTTGGCTAGTAATGGGAATCATAACACAAGTCAATGAGTATGTATAAGTTAATGTTTAAGGACTCTTGGGCCAAAAATATATTCAGTAGGTCAAAAATGGACTTCTGTACAGCCCTAACATGTAAAATAAAAAATAAATAAATAAATAAAAAAACTTTAAAAAAACCTTTAAAAAAACCTTTCGTGGAACGTTTGGCAAGTAATGGGAATCATAAGGGAAGTCAATGAGTATGTATAGTAAGTTAGTGTTTAAGGACTATTGGGCCAAAAATGTGTTCAGTAGGTCAAATATGGACTTCTGTACAGCCATAACATAAAAAATAAAAAATAAATAAAAATAAAAAAACCTTTGAAAAAAACCTTTCGTGGAACTTTTGGTTAGTAAAGAAAATCATAAGAGAATTCAATGACTATGCATACTAAGTTAGTGTTTAAGGACTCTTTGGCCAAAAATATGTTCAGTAGGTCAAATATGGACTTCTGTACAGCCATAGCATGTAAAAAAAAAAATAATAATAATAATTTATTATTTTGTTTAAAAACCTTTAAAAAACCTTTCATGGAACTTTTGGCTAGTAAAGGGAATCAGAACGGAAGTCAATGAGTATGTATAGTAAGTTACTGTTTAAGGACTCTTGGACCAAAAATATATTCAGTAGGTCAAATATGGACTTCTGTACAGCCATAGCATGTAAAAAATAAAAAACAATAAAAAATAATAAAATCTTTCAAAAAAAACTTTCAAAAAATCTTTTGTGGAACTTTTGGCTAGTAATGGGAATTATAAGGGAAGTCAATGAGTATGTATAGTAAGTTAGTGTTTAAGGACTCTTGGGCCAAAAATATATTCAGTAGGTCAAATATGGACTTCTGTATAGCCCTAACATGTAAAAAAGAAAAAAAAAAATAAACATTTTTTTTTTTAAACCTTTAAAAAAACCTTTCATGGAACTTTTGGATAGGAAAAGGAATCAGATGGAAGTCAATGAGTATGAATAGTAAGTTAGTGTTTAAGGACTCTTGGGCAAAAAATATATTCAGTAGGTCAAATATGGACTTCTGTACAGCCCAAACATGTAAAAAATAAAAAATAAATAATAATGTATTATTTGTTTAAAAACCATTAAAAAAACCTTTCATGGAACTTTTGGCTAGTAAAGGGAATCAGAACGGAAGTCAATGATTATGTATAGTAAGTTAGTGTTTAAGGACTCTTGGGCCAAAAATATATTTTGTAGGTCAAATATGGACTTCAGTACAGCCATAGCATGTAAAAAATAAAATAAAAAATGAATGTAAAAAACTTTAAAAAACCTTTAAAAAAACCTTTCATGGAACTTTTGGCTAGTAATGGGAATCATAACACAAGTCAATGAGTATGTATAAGTTAATGTTTAAGGACTCTTGGGCCAAAAATATATTCAGTAGGTCAAAAATGGACTTCTGTACAGCCCTAACATGTAAAATAAAAATAAATAAATAAATAAAAAAACTTTAAAAAAACCTTTAAAAAAACCTTTCGTGGAACGTTTGGCAAGTAATGGGAATCATAAGGGAAGTCAATGAGTATGTATAGTAAGTTAGTGTTTAAGGACTCTTCGGCCAAAAATATGTTCAGTAGGTCAAATATGGATTTCTGTATAGCCATAACATATAAAAAAAAAAAACCTGATAAAATAAAAAAAACTTTAAAAAAACTTAAAAAAAAACCTTTTGTGGAACTTTTGGCTAGTGATGGGAATCATAAGGGAAGTCAATGAGTATGTATAGTAAGTTAGTGTTTAAGGACTCTTGGGCCAAAAATGTGTTCAGTAGGTCAAATATGGACTTCTGTACAGCCATAACATAAAAAATAAAAAATAAATAAAAATAAAAAAACCTTTGAAAAAAACCTTTCGTGGAACTTTTGGTTAGTAAAGAAAATCATAAGGGAATTCAATGACTATGCATACTAAGTTAGTGTTTAAGGACTCTTTGGCCAAAAATATGTTCAGTAGGTCAAATATGGACTTCTGTACAGCCATAGCATGTAAAAAAAAAAAATAATAATAATAATTTATTATTTTGTTTAAAAACCTTTAAAAAACATTTCATGGAACTTTTGGCTAGTAAAGGGAATCAGAACGGAAGTCAATGAGTATGTATAGTAAGTTACTGTTTAAGGACTCTTGGACCAAAAATATATTCAGTAGGTCAAATATGGACTTCTGTACAGCCATAGCATGTAAAAAATAAAAATAAATAAAAAATAATAAAATCTTTCAAAAAAAACTTTCAAAAAATCTTTTGTGGAACTTTTGGCTAGTAATGGGAATTATAAGGGAAGTCAATGAGTATGTATAGTAAGTTAGTGTTTAAGGACTCTTGGGCCAAAAATATATTTAGTAGGTCAAATATGGACTTCTGTATACATAACATGTAAAAAAGAAAAAAATAAATAAACTTTTTTTTTTTTTTTTTTAAACCTTTAAAAAAACCTTTCATGGAACTTTTGGATAGGAAAAGGAATCAGATGGAAGTCAATGAGTATGAATAGTAAGTTAGTGTTTAAGGACTCTTGGGCAAAAAATATATTCAGTAGGTCAAATATGGACTTCTGTACAGCCCAAACATGTAAAAAATAAAATAAAAATAATAATGTATTATTTGTTTAAAAACCATTAAAAAAACCTTTCATGGAACTTTTGGCTAGTAAAGGGAATCAGAACGGAAGTCAATGATTATGTATAGTAAGTTAGTGTTTAAGGAGTCTTGGGCCAAAAATGTGTTCAGTAGGTCAAACATGTACTTCAGTACAGCCATAGCATGTAAAAAAATAAAATAAAAAATAAAAAAAACTTTAAAAAACCATTGAAAAAAAACTTTCGTGGAACTTTTGGCTAGTAAAGGGAATCAGAAAGGAAGTCAATGAGTATGTATAGTAAGTTAGTGTTTAAGGACTATTGGGCCAAAAATGTGTTCAGTAGGTCAAATATGGACTTCTGTACAGTCATAACATAAAAAATAAATAAATAAAATAAAAAAAACCTTTGAAAAAAACCTTTCATGGAACTTTTGGCTAGTAAAGGGAATCATAAGGGAAGTCAATTACTATGCATACTAAGTGAGTGTTTAAGGACTCTTGGGCCAAAAATATATTTTGTAGGTCAAATATGGACTTCAGTACAGCCATAGCATGTAAAAAAATAAAATAAAAAATGAATGTAAAAAACTTTAAAAAACCTTTAAAAAAACCTTTCATGGAACTTTTGGCTAGTAATGGGAATCATAAGGGAAGTCAATGAGTATGTATAGTAAGTTGGTGTTTAAGGACTCTTCGGCCAAAAATATGTTCAGTAGGTCAAATATGGATTTCTGTATAGCCATAACATATAAAAAAAAAAAACCTGATAAAATAAAAAAAACTTTAAAAAAACTTATAAAAAAACCTTTTGTGGAACTTTTGGCTAGTGATGGGAATCATAAGGGAAGTCAATGAGTATGTATAGTAAGTTAGTGTTTAAGGACTCTTGGGCCAAAAATGTGTTCAGTAGCTCAAATATGGACTTCTGTACAGCCATAACATAAAATAAATAAATAAATAAATAAAAATAAAAAAACCTTTGAAAAAATCCTTTCGTGGAACTTTTGGTTAGTAAAGAAAATCATAAGGGAATTCAATGAGTATGCATACTAAGTTAGTGTTTAAGGACTCTTTGGCCAAAAATATGTTCAGTAGGTCAAATATGGATTTCTGTATAGCCATAACATATAAAAAAAAAAAACCTGATAAAATAAAAAAAACTTAAAAAAATCTTTAAAAAAAAACTTTTCTGGAACTTTTGGCTAGTGATGGGAATCATAAGGGAAGTGAATGAGTATGTATAGTAAGTTAGTGTTTAAGGAGTCTTGGGCCAAAAATGTGTTCAGTAGGTCAAATATGGATTTCTGTATAGCCATAACATATAAAAAAAAAAAACCTGATAAAATAAAAAAAACTTAAAAAAATCTTTAAAAAAAAACTTTTCTGGAACTTTTGGCTAGTAAAGGGAATCAGAAAGGAAGTCAATGAGTATGTATAGTAAGTTAGTGTTTAAGGACTATTGGGCCAAAAATGTGTTCAGTAGGTCAAATATGGACTTCTGTACAGTCATAACATAAAAAATAAATAAATAAAATAAAAAAAACCTTTGAAAAAAACCTTTCATGGAACTTTTGGCTAGTAAAGGGAATCATAAGGGAAGTCAATGACTATGCATACTAAGTGAGTGTTTAAGGACTCTTGGGCCAAAAATATATTTTGTAGGTCAAATATGGACTTCAGTACAGCCATAGCATGTAAAAAAATAAAATAAAAAATGAATGTAAAAAACTTTAAAAAACCTTTAAAAAAACCTTTCATGGAACTTTTGGCTAGTAATGGGAATCATAAGGGAAGTCAATGAGTATGTATAGTAAGTTGGTGTTTAAGGACTCTTCGGCCAAAAATATGTTCAGTAGGTCAAATATGGATTTCTGTATAGCCATAACATATAAAAAAAAAAAACCTGATAAAATAAAAAAAACTTTAAAAAAACTTATAAAAAAACCTTTTGTGGAACTTTTGGCTAGTGATGGGAATCATAAGGGAAGTCAATGAGTATGTATAGTAAGTTAGTGTTTAAGGACTCTTGGGCCAAAAATGTGTTCAGTAGCTCAAATATGGACTTCTGTACAGCCATAACATAAAATAAATAAATAAATAAATAAAAATAAAAAAACCTTTGAAAAAAACCTTTCGTGGAACTTTTGGTTAGTAAAGAAAATCATAAGGGAATTCAATGACTATGCATACTAAGTTAGTGTTTAAGGACTCTTTGGCCAAAAATATGTTCAGTAGGTCAAATATGGATTTCTGTATAGCCATAACATATAAAAAAAAAAAACCTGATAAAATAAAAAAAACTTAAAAAAATCTTTAAAAAAAAACTTTTCTGGAACTTTTGGCTAGTGATGGGAATCATAAGGGAAGTCAATGAGTATGTATAGTAAGTTAGTGTTTAAGGACTCTTGGGCCAAAAATGTGTTCAGTAGGTCAAATATGGACTTCTGTACAGCCATAACATAAAAAATAAAAAATAATTAAAATTAAAAAAACCTTTGAGAAAAATCTTTCGTGGAACTTTTGGTTAGTAAAGGGAATCATAAGGAAAGTCAATGACTATGAATACTAAGTTAGTGTTTAAGGACTCTTTGGCCAAAAATATGTTCAGTAGGTCAAATATGGACTTCTGTACAGCCATAGTATGTAAAAAAAAAAAAAATAATAATAATTTATTATTTTGTTTAAAAACCTTTAAAAAACCTTTCATGGAACTTTTGGCTAGTAAAGGGAATCAGAACGGAAGTCAATGAGTATGTATAGTAAGTTACTGTTTAAGGACTCTTGGACCAAAAATATGTTCAGTAGGTCAAATATGGACTTCTGTACAGCCATAGCATGTAAAAAACTTTTAAAAAAAACTTTCGTGGACGTTTTGGCTAATAAAGGGAATCATAAGAGAAGTCAATAAGTATGTATAGTAAGTTAGTGTTTAGGACTCTTGAAACAAAAATATGTTCAGTAGGTCAAATATAGACTTCTATACAGGCATAACATAAAAAATACAAATAAAAAACCTTAAAAAAACATTTGTGGAACTTTTGGCTAGAAATGGGAATCAGAAAGGAAGTTATTGAGTATGTATAGTGTTAGAGTTTAAAAACTGTTGATCCAAAAATATGTTCAGTAGATCAAATATAGACTTCTGTACAGCCATAACCTGTTATAAGTTGTTATTACAGGTTATGGCTGTACAGAAGTCCATAACTATCTAATGGACTTACTAACTTACTTAGTAACTATGCTTACTAACTATCTTACTAACTATAACTGCCTAAACTATGCAAAACTTAAAATGTTATGTTTTGCTGTCTGCTAGATTGCATAGAAAACTGAATATTTTCCGTTATGCATTGAAGACAACACAAACATGTATGTTGTTGCAGTGTATTGCAACAAGTAACTCATGCCGTTGTGCATTAAATGCTGTTGCATACACGAGCTAACTTAATACCCTGTGCATTTAACTATAAATATAACAAACATATGTGCTTGCAGTGTATACAAACAAACTCATTCCGTTATGAATTGAACAGAGAACACAACATAATTGTTGCATTGCATACACTATCTATAACTTAATCCATTATTCAGTGAAGAACAACCTTGAAATGCTCTGTTTAGATACAAAAAGAAAATAGAATAATATGTTCTGTTTAAATGAATTGCATAAAAAATTATATTATGTATATTATAGAAGAGATAATATATTTTGACCATCTAACTTAATGCGTTCTGTATTAAGGAGATAACAACATGTGAACATGACATACAAGAAAGTGCATACAAGCATTTAAGAGACAAGTGCCTTTGCATTGCATACCAGAACTCGTTGTGGATCGAATAGATAATGCTGTTGCATTGCAATGCATATAAGAAATCGTTGTGCATTTAAGAGATAATTGCATTTGCATTACAGTGCATACAGAAACTTGTGCATTGAAGAGATCAGTGCTTTTACATTGCATTGCATACCAGAACTCGTTGTGGATCGAATAGATAATGCTGTTGCAATAAATCGATGTTCACTGCAGAGATAAGTGCTGTTGCAATTGCAATGCATTCGAAAACTCGTTGTGCATTAAAGAATGAATTGCGTTTGCATTGCAATGCATACAAGAACACGTTCTCCATTGAAGAGATAAGTGCTTCTGCAATGCATTGCATACAGGAACTCGTTGTGCATTGAAGAGATTATTGCGTTTGCATTGCATACAAGAACTCGTTGTGCATTGAAGAGATTAGTGCTTTTGCAATGCATACAAGTACTCGTTGTGCATTGAAGCGATTAGGGCTTTTGTAATGCATACAAGAACTAGTTGTGCATTGAAGAGATTAGTGCTTTTGTATTGCATTGCATAGAAAAACTCGATGTGCACTGCAGAGATAAGTGCTGTTGCAATTGTAATGTATATAAGAAATCGTTGTGCATTGAAGAGATTAGTGCTTTTGCATTGCATTGCACACAGGAACTCGTTGTGCATTGAAGAGATTAGTGCTTTTGCATTGCACACAGGAACTCGTTGTGCATTGAAGAGATTAGTGCTTTCCCAATGCAATGCATACAACAACTCGTTGTGCATTAAATCATTTATTGCGTTTGCATTGCATTGCATACAAGAACTCGTGCATTGAAGAGTAAGTGCTGTTGCATTGCAATGCATATAAGCAATCGTTGTGCATTGAAGAGATCAGTGCGTTTGCATTACAATGCATACAAGAACTCGTTGTGTGTTGAAGAGATTAGTGCTTTTGTATTGCATTGCATACAAGAACTCGATGTGCACTGAAGAGAAAAGTGCTGTTGCAATTGCAATGCATATAAGACATCGTTGTGCATTGAAGAGATTAGTGCTTTTGCATTGCATTGCATACAAGAACTCGATTTGCACTGAAGAGAAAAGTGCTGTTGCAATTGCAATGCATATAAGAAATCGTTTATTGCGTTTATTAAGAGATTATTGCGTTTGCATTGCATTGAATACTAGAACTCGTTCTGCATTGTAAGTGCATATGTAAGTGCTTTTGCATTGCAATCAAGAACTCGTGCATTAAAGAGATAAGTGCTTTTGCAATGCATTTCATACAATAAATCGATGTGCACTGCAGAGATAAGTGCTGTTGCAATTGCAATGCATATAAGAAATTGTTGTGCATTGAAGAAGATAAGTACTTCTGCAATGCAGTAGATACAGGAACTCGTTGTGCTTTGAAGAGATTAGTGCTTTTGTATTGCATTGGACACAGGAACTCGTTGTGCATTAAAGAATTAATTGCGTTTGCATTGCAATGCATACAAGTACACGTTTTGCATTGAAGAGATTAGTGCTTTTGCATTGCAGTGCATATAAAATTCGTTATGTGATTATTGCAATGATAGATTATTGCGTTTGCATTGCATTGCATACAAGAACTTGCTGTGTGTTGAAGACATTAGTGCTTAAGAACTCGATGTGAACTGCAGAGATAAGTGCTGTTGCAACTAAGAAATAGTTGTGCATTGAAGAGATAATTGCTTCTGCATTGCATTGTATACAAGAACTCGTGCATTAAATAATTGATTGCGTTTGCATTGCATACAAGAACTTTTGTATTGAAGAGATTGGTGCTTTTACAATGCAATGCATACAAAAACTCGTGCTTTAAATAATTGATTGCGTTTGCATTGCGTACAAGAACTTGTGCATTGAAGAGACAACTGCTTTTGCAATGCATACAAGAACTCGTGCATTAGAGATTAGTGCTTTTGCATTGCATACAAGAACTCGTTGCGCATTTTGCAATAGCAAGTGCTTATAGCAACATCTGTCTTTTTTCAAATAGTTTGTCTCATATGTGCTGTGTGCACATCTAAAAGTGTATCTTTATTATCTCTGTGTTATCTCTAATATGTTATTCTTCAAGTATTCCTCGGATAAAGTTATGTTGAATAATGCTCTCAAGCATTACAATCCTCTCTCAATTCTCTCAATCGTCACTGCAAAGGCATAGGTCTATCTCCTCAATGCACCTCAGAATAAATTGTCTTGCCAGGAGTAACCCATTATGCCATTATAATAAAAAAAACTTTGAAAAACCTTTGAAAAAACCTTTCATGGAACTTATGTCTAGTAAATGGAATCAGAACAGAAGTAAATGAGTATGTATAGAAAGTTAGTGTTTAAGGAATCTTGGGCCAAAAATATGTTCAGTAGGTCAAATATGGACTTCTGTACAGTCATAACATATAAAAAAAAAAGAAAAAAAAAAAAAGAAAAACTTTACAAAACCTTTAAAAAAACCTTTTGTGGAACTTTTGGCTAGTAATGGGAATCATAAGGGAAGTCAATGAGTATGTATAGTAAATTAGTGTTTAAGGACTCTTGGGCCAAAAATGTGTTCATTAGGTCAAATATGGACTTCTGTACAGCCATAACATGAAAAAATAAATAAAAAAATAAAAAAATAAAAAAATAAATAAATAAATAAATAAATAAATAAATAAATAAAACTTTAAAAAACCTTTGAAAAAACCTTTCGTGGAACTTTTGGCTAGGAAAGGGAATCAGAAAGGAAGTCAATGAGTATGTATAGTAAGTTAGTGTTTAAGGACTCTTGGGCCAAAAATATATTCAGCAGGTCAAATATGGACTTCTGTACAGCCCTAACATGTAAAAAATAAAATAATAAATAAATTTTTTTTTTTTTTTTTTACCTTTAAAAAAACCTTTCATGGAACTTTTGGATAGGAAAGGGAATCAGAACGGAAGTCAATGAGTATGTATAGAAAGTTAGTGTTTAAGGAATCTTGGGCCAAAAATATATTCAGTAGGTCAAATATGGACTTCTGTACAGCCCTAACATGTAAAAAATAAAATAAAAAATAAACTTTTTTTTTTTTTTTTTTTTAAAACCTTTAAAAAAACCTTTCATAGAACTTTTGGCTAGGAAAGGGAATCAGAACGGAAGTCAATAAGTATGTATAGTAAGTTAGAGTTTAAGGACTCCTGGGCCAAAAATATGTTCAGTAGGTCAAATATGGACTTCTGTACAGCCATAGCATGTAAAAACTAAAAATAAATAAAAAATAATAAAATCTTTCAAAAAAAAACTTTCAAAAAATCTTTTGTGGAACTTTTGGCTAGTAATGGGAATTATAAGGGAAGTCAATGAGTATGTATAGTAAGTTAGTGTTTAAGGACTCTTGGGCCAAAAATATATTCAGTAGGTCAAATATGGACTTCTGTACAGCCATAGCATGTAAAAACTAAATATAAATAAAAAATAATAAAATCTTTCAAAAAAAACTTTCAAAAAATCTTTCGTGGAACTTTTGGCTAGTAAAGAGAATCATAAGGGAAGTCAATGAATATGTATAGTAAGTTCGTGTTTAAGGTCTCTTGGACCAAAAATATGTTCAGTAGGTCAAATATGGACTTCTGTACAACCATAACATGTAAAAAATGAAAAAAATAAAAATAAAAAAAACTTTAAAATAACCTTTAAAAAACCTTTCGTGGAACTTTTGGTTAGTAATGGGAATCAGAACGGAAGTCAATGAGTATGAATAGTAAGTTAGTGTTCAAGGACTCTTGGGCAAAAAATATATTCAGTAGGTCAAATATGGACTTCAGTACAGCCCTAACATGTAAAAAAAAAAAAAAAAAATATATATATATATATATATTTTTTTAAAACCTTTAAAAAAACCTTTCATGTAACTTTTGGCTAGTAAAGGGAATCAGAACGGAAGTCAATGAGTATGTATAGTAAGTTAGTGTTAAAGGACTCTTTGGCCAAAAATATGTTCAGCAGGTCAAATATGTACTTCTGTACAG